>MJUU01003109.1:12087-40099 GCA_002080025.1 Modiolus philippinarum | reverse complement strand
CGCATATGCAGAAAGTAAATTCACAGTAACTTCGGTATTTAGTTATTTGCCTATTTTAAGTGTTAATTACAAAAAATTGCATGCAATAGAAACTAATTAAACATACTGAACTTTCAGTATAATATGTTAAAAATATCAAAAAATAAAAGAGGTGTTTTTCTATTTATCTGAAATGCATAATTTTGAAATTTGCTGCAATATTGATTTTTATAGTTTTGTCGAAAAAATCCAAAATAATTATTTTGACTTGTATTTCAGTCTCTCTTCAGCAGATTGTATTAATATTGGGTTTTATGGTATATTTTGAAATGAGAATGCTTGGTAAAGCTTGACATCAAAATCCATCAAAATCTGTATTTCAACTTGTATTTCAACCCTTTTCGAAATATTGTAATGATATTAAGTATTTGTTTATTTTAAGATGATCATGCTTTGTATACCTACGTATATGCTATATGACCTTGACATGCCATCCCAAGGTCATGAAACTCGAATTTTCAAGGTTTTGGCCGCAAATATTCTTATTTCATAGGATTTTCTAAGGAATGATATGGGGTATGCCAGGTATAACTTCTTATGACATTTAGCTTACAACCATCAACCAAACAGATGTTTGACCCTGAACTCTGAAGGTCAAAAGATAATCATCAATATCATTATTTACCTATAAGATCAAATATATTGCATGGTTTTTTTATGGTTTGTTTTCATTTGGCACATGTATTTACTTTATATAGACTCTGGTGTATATTAAGAATACTACACAGTGGCATTGTTCTGACCAGCATTGTTAGTTAAAGACTTATTTGAAGAACAAAAACAGAATTTAATGCTTCAAAAGATGCCATAGGCTCAACGCAAATCCAACAGTGACCTTAACAGAAACTTTAACCATAGTCCTTACAGCTGAAAATAAATGTTAAGGTGACCTAAATCTGGTATTATATTGGCTACTACAAAAGATATATCTACTGAACAAACATCATTCCTCTATGATCTTAAGTTTCTGAATTATTGATTTACCCAAAAGCAACCGAATATGTGGAACCATACTTATGAACTAGTCTAATATAAACTGTTCCCATGTAACAGATAAGTGCCTCGCATTGCATCTCCCATGTGATCAACAAACAATATTTGACGCAAACTACATGTATTATAATCAATTTAGTGCAATTTTATATATTTTATTCATGTTAACAAAGTATGTAATATAACCTAATTTTGGTACAGATAATGAGTACCGCATAATAGTACATAAAAATATCTTCCACAAACCAGTATAGTTGGTGAGATATTACCCTAAATTGAAAAACTAATGGAATTAATTCATTTGGAAAATGTAGGCCGAGCCGACTGTATTTTGGTACACATGTTGACTAGAACCATAGATATATTCACTGGCCTAATATCACTGAGCTGCAATTTGTAGTTGCTCAAATATGGACCTTAATAGATACATTAATTATAATGTAAAAGCTACACTGTTGGAATTTGGGATAAAAATTCGTGTCTGACATTATGCAAATTCACCTATTCCAAGAACATATGTATCATTGCATTGAATTTGAATTGTTTCTGATAGTTAGGATTGTTGCTCGTCATAAATTATTTTGAGCTCACCTAGCTAAAGCCAGGGTTAGCTTTTGCCATCAATTGCGTTCGTTGTACGTCCGTCCGTCGTCCATCTGGCGTAAACTTTTCTTTCTAAGATTTTCACCTCTGCAAGTACTGCGACAATCGGAACCAAATTTGGCCAAAGTAGTCGCTGGATGGTCTCCTGCAAAAAAAGTGTTTTTCAAGTCCGCACTATATCCAAGATGGTGGCCAGCGAGGAACACAGTTTTAACAATGGACCCTATGGGAAAATACTTCAAAGATCTCCTCTGAAACCGCTGAGCCAATTAGAACCAAACTCGGCTGCTATAATCCTCGGTTGTCCCATTCAAAACGGGTGTTTTTCAGGTCTGCACCATATTCAAGATTGCAACCAGTGGGATGCAGTTTTAACATTGGACCCTGTGGGAAAAAATCCTCTGAAACTAGTGAGCCTATATGGATAAAACTTGCCCACAATAGTCCTTTAATTCGTGATTACTTACATAAAGTGTTTTCGGTTCTGTTCAATATCCAAGATGGCCACCAGTGGGAAATTAAGTGAGAACCGAACCGTCAGTCAAAGAACGAACAATCGATGGACAAAGGCAACATCGAAATCACTAAGAAACAAGGACGCCACTTGAGTACGGGACAAAAAGAAAAACGAAGACTCACACATACAGATAAACAACACGGACCCAATAAAAACCATGGGTGAGATCAGGTGTACCGGTATAGTAAGCATCTCCTGCTATGAGACACCCGCCGTGTTGAACATGTCAACTCCGGTAGTAAAGTCAAATCTGATAGAGTAAAACAAACTTTAGATCTGTTGTCATCTGGGAAACAGGTATCCCGTAACGATCGACAAGATCGTGATGTCGGAAACATTGTTTTAACATTGAATCCTATTGGAAAAAACATTCAAAGATCTTCTTTTCTGCACCTGGGCAGCCAACAGAAACCAAACTTGCCCACAGTAGTTCTTGGATGATCCCCTACAGAATAGAGAACCTTACTTGGATCCAATTGAAACACATTTATAGGTCTTGTCCTCTGGGACCACTGGGCAATTTGAACCATAGGTTAATTTAGATCCTTTAACCCTTTCCTTTCTTAGACTTCTTAGTCAATATTTTACCATTCTGAATTGAGCTAAAAAATCTAGTTTATTCAAAATTCAACCATTAATGGAAGTATACACACTGGCTAAGTGTCTTCCAAACAATGCTTTCGCAACCTTGTTCCTTGTTACCATGGAAACTACAGGGGCCTTAAAAGGACGGAAAATGTTTTTTTTTTTTTAATTTTTCCCTCCAAAATCAGGTTTCATTTTTAAAAGAAAATGTGCATTGCATACTACACCTAGCAACTAACCAAAATAAAAAAATCAACCTTATGATCTGTAGGCTAGGCTATCTAGCGAGGATTTAAGGCCCCACATTTTCGTTCCAGGGAGTGGACTTGCACGTTCTTCGAACCCCAAGGACTAAAGGGGGTACAACCGTTGACTTATCTTTTTAGTCCCCAGTCTCGCCTGAAAAACACTTTTTTGCCAGAGTTATATTTTGTTCAGTAAACCAATATCCTCATCCTAGAGCATTATACAATACTCTGTTATAGCCCTAGAAAGGGGCTTAAGACGTCAAAAGGCGTCAATATAAAGGAAAGGGTTAACAATGACTATCTATGTTAGCCAGGGCACAAGTGATCAATGCATGCTCTTGACAGCTTCTTGTTTTTTATTTCAATTTGATCAAAACATTATTTTATATAAGCAAACTATGCCATTTCTTCCTATTGAACTGTTCAATACAATTATTAAAGTAGATGTCCTTTGTTAATTTCAAATGGTTTATCTAACCCCTTTTTACCCCTTTTACTGAAACGGGCGGGGCAAGGAATGTGAAATTAAAACCCGGGCTTCAGTATGTGCAAAGAAACATCATATTATAATTTTAAAATGATATGTCCACTAGAACCAAATTTATGCTCTCAACAGATTCGAAAATGCCCAATTTCAAGCCTTTTTTGTCCTTTTTGTAAAACGGGAAAGGCTAAGAACCCTAAATTAAAACCCGGACTTAAGCTTGTGCAAACAACCTTAAACTAAAATTTGAAATCATCCTTCCAATAGAACCAAAGTTATGTTATCCACCGACGCCAACGACGACTGCGCCATACCATAATACGACCGCAAATTTTTTTGCAGTCGTATGAAAACTGTTCTTGTGAATTTAACTAATCAGTATTGCAATGATTTATGGAAGGTCCTTTACACGTATTACTCATTTTTGTCGGATTTGACAAAAACGTGGCTGCAAGCACGGAATAAAGGTTAACGGAGGACCCTATGGGAAAATCAAATCTTGAAACTGAAGCGAATTCAACCAAACTTTAAAGATAGTGGTCATTGAGTTAGTGGTCTACCTGTATTTGGTTTTATTTCCATGTTTATTATACTATACTGAACGGTATAGAGAAAGGGGAGGTTTGGTTACCCATAAACCAGTTTAACCGTACCAATGGCTTTTGCTAGTGCCGGTACTAAGTCCGGGTATCTGGAGTTCTTATCGTTATTTATGTTTGTCTCTTGTTTTCACTATTGTTTTTCTAGTGCAGTTCGCTTGTAAATTGTGATATGTGATTGTATTTCCCGGTCGTTGTACATGTTGTAGGTGTTTACTGTTATTCTATTTTTATACGACCGCAAAAAAAAATGAGGTTGTATAATGGTATGGCGATGTCGTCGTCGTCGTCGTCGTTCTCCAGCGTTGTCGTCTGTAGACACTTTTGTTTTTGGTCAATAACTTAAGTTTCAGTTGACCAATTCCTGTGAAATTTTTTCACAGTGTTCCTTGCAACAAAAGGAAGCGTAGAGTGGGTTTTGGTAATTTTGGTCCCTCCCGTTCTTAAAAAAGGGCCTAAAAGGGCAAAATTGGGTGTTTTCACATATTTGGCTGTAGAATATTTATTATGTATTGGATTTTGATGGGGTTTCTTTCAGTGTGTTTCTAATTGAATTTCCTATCATATGTTAGCAACGGATTTTATGTGGCATTCACCGTTCACGAGATAAATGGGCCCAAAAGGGGCAATTTTTAAAAAAATCCTTTTTTAACTTTTAGTCCGATTTTGATGCAGTTTTTTGCAAAGGATTCCTTTTGAACATGAACATAGAGCTGCACCATCAGATTTATGACAATTTGTTTATATTCCGAGCTATGAGGGGCCGAATGGGGACAATATTGCAAATTTGTACGTTACCTAAAATTTTTATTTTTCATCCGATTTGGATGGGATTTTTTTCCTTTGGATTCCTCTTGATATAACCTTTCAGTAGTATGGCAACGGTTTTGGTGTAGCTCTTACCATTTCCCAGCTAGAAGGGGTCAAAGGGGCCGAAATAGCAATTTTTCGAAATATGTGAAATCTTCATTTTTCATCGGATTTCAATGGATGGAATTTGTTTCTTTGGATTGCTCTTGACATACGCTTTCATTATTATTCAACCGATTTGGCATAGTTCTTACTGTTACCAAAGTACAAGGCGTTAAAGGGTCCAAGGAATTATAAAGGTAAATAGTTTTTGTGCAGCTAATTACTGGGTCAAGCTCTTTATTGTGTCCATTTAATTACTGTATCAAGCTCTTTACTGTGTCCTCATTCATTTTGAATTACACTTGTTCTAATTGCAGTGTTTGACATGCTGCTGTCGTATCATGCTGCGCTCGGCGTAGCCCTTTATTGTAATTTACAGTAATGATGAATGAAAGGTTCCTTTTAGAAATTGCTCATTTGGTTTGGACCCGACAAAAACATGACCTAAGCAGTGAACATAGTTTAGCATTGGATCGTATGGGAAAATTATATTTTTGTCATCTCCTCTGAAACTACTGACATTTCAACCAAACTTTACATGAGTGATGCTTTTGATGTTCTTCACAAAATTGCTCATTGCAGTTGGAGCCGACAAAAATTTGACCACCTGCAAAAACAAACATGGCCACCAGTGCAGAATATAGTTTAATATTGCTTCCAATTAAAAAATCCTCATTTCATTATCTGATCTGAAAATATTAAGCAAATTTAAGTAAACAGTATTAGAATTATAAACAGAAGGTTCTTGACAAAGATTGCTAATTTCAGCCGTATGTGACAAAACAATTGGCAGTAAGCGTGAAAGTAAGTTTAACATTGGACCCTTGGAAAAATTCATATTTTGATTGTCTCCTCTGAAACCACTGAACCCAATTCAACCTATCTTTGCAGGAAGAATGTGTGGATGATCCTATACATACAATTGCCTATTTCAATTGAATCCGATAAAGTATATGACTGCCAGTGCGGGTTACAAAAATACCAAAGTTGCATAAAAATCAGTAAATTTAAATATACTGTACATGTTTTTCAAACATATTTTAACATTGGACTCTTTGTAAAAATCATCGTTACTGTACTGCAATGTATGGTAGAGAAAGGGGTACCCATAAGGCGGCTAAACCCAACTGCTAGCTGTTGCTAATGCCGGTACCAAGTCCGGCTATCGCGAGTTCCTATCGTTATCTATGTTTGTCTTTTGTCATTCCATATGTGCAGTTTCCTGGTTGATTGTGGCATGCGATTGTAATGTTCGGCCATTGTAAATGTTTCCCGTTTTCTCTCCTTCATCAATGGAAGGTTCCTTACAAAAATTGCTGTTTCGATTATACGTGACAAAAACCATAGCTGTCAGTGAAGAACATTGCTTACAATTAGACCCTATTCAGGCTCAGTCTCAGAGCTTCTAGTAAATTTATTCTGATAAACCATTACAAAGTACATCTACTTTAATAATTGTTTTGCATAGCTCTGCCATAATAAAAATAAATAAATAACAGGAAGAAATGGCATATTTGGCTTATGTTTCATTATCTTCTAATGAAATTGAAATTAAAAAAAGATGTGTGGCAAACAACAATGCCAACTATCGGGAATGAATTCCAGTGCAATGCATATCTTCTTAAAATAGGTCAGGCTGCATAACGTCAGACATGAATTTTTTTCCCTAATTCCAACAGTGTAGCTTTGACATTACCATTAATTTATCTACTAAGGTCCATAATTGAGCAACTACTAGTGGTAGGTTAATGATATTTGGCCAGTAAATTTATTTTTAACAGTACCAAAATACAATTGGCTCGGCCTACATTTTCCTAAGAATGAATATTAAATTATCAATTTATGGTCATATCTCACACTACAATGGTTGGTGGAAGATATTTGTTTGGTGAATGCATAGTATGTGGTACTCATTATCTATACCAAATTAGATTCTCTGACCTACATTTTTGACATGAGTGAAATTATAAAATTGCAATTAATTGATTTTAATACATGTATTTTGCTTCAAATATTGGTTATTGACCACGTGGCGCTGCAAGGCGAGATACATCTGTATCTTATGACAACTGTTGATAATAGACAAGCTCATAAGTATGGCCCCACATATTCAGTTGTTTTGCTAAAATAAATAATAAAGCAACTAAGGATCATGGAAGAATGATGTTTGTTCATTGATAGATCTTGGGAAGTAGCCAATATAATACCATAATTAGGTCACCTTAACATATCTTTTCAGCAGGGAGGACCAAATATAAAGTTTCTGTTAAGGTCACTCTTGGGTTCGCGATGAACCAATGGCATCTTTAAGAGCATTCAATTTTGTTTTTGTTGTTTCAGTGAGTCTATAAACAACAAATTCTGGTCACAAATGTGCCACTAGCTGTGTAGTATTCTTATATACCAGAGTATATGTAAAATAAATACATAGGTCAAAAAACCGTAAAACATGCACGTGGTAGTAATATTTGATCTAACAGGTAAATAATGACCTTGATTATTATCTTTTGACCTTCAAAGTTCAAGGTCAAATATCCGTATGGTTGCTGGTTGTTAGCTAAATGTCATAAGAAGTTATACCTGGCATATCCTATATCATTCCTGAGAAAATCCTACGAAATGAGAATATTTGTGGCCAAAACCTTGAAAATTCGAGTTTCATGACCTTGGGATGGTATGTCAAGGTCATATAGCATAAACTAAGATATACAAAGCATGCTCATATTCAAAATAAACAAATACCCAATATCATTACAAACTATTGAAAAGGGGCTGACATACAAGTCGAAATACGGATTTCGATGGTTTTTTGACAAAAAATAACCTTGAAAATTTAAGATTCATGACCTTGGGATGGTATGTCAAGGTCATATAGCATATGATTAGCTTTACGAAGCATTCTCATTTTAAAATAGACCAATAAACTCAATATCAATACAATCTGTGAAGAGGGACTGAAATACAAGTCAAAAAAATTATTTGGGGGGTGTTTGACAAAAATATGAAAACCACTATTGCAGCGAATTTCAAACTTATTTATTTCAGACGAACGGAAAAACACCTCTTTTGTTTTTTGATATTTTATAGATAATAAATAAAGAACTTGAAGTTCAATATGTTCAACTAATTTCTATCGCATGCAATTTTTCGTAATCAACACTTAAAAGGGGACAAAATTGGCCATTTTCCCAACATCTGGAAATTGTCATTTTTAGTGATTTTTGTTGCCATGGTAACCAATTTTAGACATAAGAAATTTCATTGCTTTTTGTTTTAGATGTAACACTGAGCCATTATCTTATCACTGATATGGTAATAAAACTTCAGTTGATTCATATTTTCTTTTACAGCTTACTTAGATTTCACTCGTTTTTTACAATCCGAAAACATTTTTGACGCCATATTTGGGCATGACCGGTTACCATAGCAACCACTGCTCAAAATAGAAAAACAAATGTTTTTTTTGTTGTTGTTGTTAGGATTACATATGATCTTTATATACAAAATTTTATCAAAATCGGAGAACCCCCATTTCCAAGTTTTTTTTTATGCTTACAGAGAAAGGCTCTTAATATGAACAAATTCTGGCAATCCGTTCCTTATTTATTGAATCTTCATTTTTGACGTTAAATAACGGCCATACTAGATCAGAAAATGTAAATTTTCAAAAGTATGCCTGGTGTAAAAAGTATCGACACTTTCTAAATAGGGAGTGATAAAGATCGATAGATTGTAAAGACGTTCCGAATAGTGATGCAGTAAATGTCTTGGGTATGATCAAGTGATGTAATAAAGAGTATGCGATTAATTGATTGATTTAGATGAAGTTTAACGTCACTTTCAGCAGTATTTCAGCTATCTCATGACTGTCAGTTTTAGTGGTGGAGGAAGCCGGAGTGCCCGGAGAGAACCACCGACCTTGGGCAGGTAACTGACATACCTAATCACTTACGATTGTAAGTCGAGTGCACCCTTTTTGTAATATACAAAGTGGGGCACGAACTCAAACCGTAGTGGTGATAGACTACAGTGGTTGTATAGGTAGTAGTACTACCTTTACCACTCGGCCTCCCAGGCCCTGGTATGTTATTAAGGGTATGGATACAATTGACTAAATTTAATTTGCATCAAATATTCAAAACAACTGTATTTTGTTCCAAACTTATAATACAATGCAAGATGAACAATACTACATAAATTTCTAGAATTGATTTACAAATTTCCCCTTTTCAATTTTTTGGTAGTGTAAATATTTTTCCTGAACCCCATTGGATAAAGATAATTGCTGAAAATTCAATATACCCTGACATCAATGTTCTAAACTAGCTATGCAAATTACAGTAAACACTATTCACTTTACAGCAGCATAAATTTTATTGATGAAAATAGATGTTATTATTATGTTTAATAAGAATACAAAATAAAAAGTACAAGTAATTAGAGAATGATAATTTAAACGTACTGATTTAAAAATTGTTGTAAATCTTGTGTTTTTTGTAAAATGTAACACTTTCAGACTCTTTATTTGTGAATAGCAAGGTTGTACACCCCTTGACCCTAACTAATGACCTCGGCTATGCCTTGGTCAATAGTCATTGTCTTGGAACACCAAACTTGCTATTCCGTCATCACCAGTCAATAAGCATTTAATATATTTTTTTAAATAATTAAACAGTATTTTTGTCAGTTTGCCATTAATTAATTGATTAGAAAATGGATGATTTCATTAAAAAATATATCTTGAATGTTATTTGTAAGTTATATTAATATAGACTTGATATGAAGTTTTTTTTTTCTTTTCTTATTTACAAATTGATCAGGTTGTCTTACTAACTTGTCTTTTGTCTAACAAACTTGTCAGTTTGTATAGTTAACTTGCCATGTTGTCTAAATAACCTGAAAAGTTACAATTAGACATAAATATTGCACCTTTCAATTCGGAAACGACAAAAATAAGGATATTTTTTTCTCCCATAATCGAGTTAAACTGCGTAGCAGTATGTTAGGCGAGATGTCGTAACATCAAATCCGTGAAATCGCGTTTTACACTTGCGCAACCGTGAACTGAATTTGAAAATAGGGTTCAAGGAATGCATGGTCATCATACCAACATAATTTTCTGTCAGGCGGTCAGTGTTACGGCTTGGTAGATGCAACATATCGGTATACGCACTATTTACGAACGCATACCTTGGCCATAAATTGTTCAGGAATTTGCTGAGAAATCTTGGCCATGTCAGTTCTTACGTGCTTAAATATATTTTGCAACTTTTTATCGTTTTTGTTTTTTATTTTTTTGGGTTTTTTTTGTTTTTTATTTATTTATTTTTTATTTTTTTTTCGGTTGTGTTTTGTTTTGTTTTTTTTTGTTTTGTGTTTTGTTTTTGTTTTGCTTTCGTCTTTGGAATTGTATTTTTTGTATTTTTGCTTTTTTTTTGTTGCATTTTTTTTTTTTTTTTTTTTTTTTTTTTTTTTGCTGGTTTCGTTTTTCGTTTTTGTTTTTGTTTGTTTGTTTGTTTTTGTTTCTATTTTTTAGAAGTATATATACAATCATTTACACGAACACATGTTTTATTGTACTTTGAATAAAGGGGTTGATTCGTTGTTCTGATTAGATTTTGGACCTTTTTAAACATACCTGCGGTGACATTATATGTTGTGGCAAGTATACCTTGTCCTGATGCTAGTGGAACAAAGAATAGCAGATATAACGGAAAGAAGTCCTGAAAACACAAAAAGTAGAAATAAACAGACGTTACACACTTTGTAGAACTAAAATGATTTTGAAGACAATCTCCGCTGAAAAACTAAAGTAAAATCACAAAAACTTATTTATAATTAAGATTTGTTGTATTATTGCTTAATTCAAGGTAGTAGACATAGGTAAAGGTAGATCGACACTAATGCACTAATACACGGCGCATTCGATTGACGCATTTGCAAAACACAAGACGGATGCGGAATTGACTTGATTTTCAAGCCAGGATATTCCTTATTCGGCCTTTTCATTGTGACGTCATAACAGATTGACATACACTTTCCCTCGAATTAGCTCCCTCTTCCCTTAAATATTGTCTATTTCGTAAATTATGTAAAATATCTCTCTTAATCAAACGGTAACATATATATTTTTTAGCTCATAATACAGCCTCTGTAATATCAAAAAAGAGGCTCTCAAGAGCCTGTATCGCTCACCTGGGCCATGGGTGACACATACAATCAAAAATAATAACACCAATGTTTAAAGGTCTCGATTTCAAGTCTGTTATTACACATAACCAACTGTCACCTCTAGTAAAGAAGACCATCTAAGGACCATTGTTCCAATTGACTATGTGGCTTAGAGAAGATCTTTGAATACCTTCCCATAGGGTCCAATGTTAAAACCAAGCTCCCCCGTTGGTGCCCATCTTGGATATGATGCGGACTTGCCGGACACATTTTTGAAAGGGGACCATGTAAGGACTATTTTGATCAAGTTTGGTTCCAACTGGCCAAGTAGTTTCAGAGCAGATGATCTTTAAACACATTTCCCCATAGGGTTCAATGTTTGAGTACGTTCCCTGCTGGCGGCCATCTTGGATATACAATGCGGACATGGCACACACATTTTAAGAAGGGGACCAACTAAGGACCATTGTGACCAAGTATAATTCCAATTGGCCAAGTACTTTCAAGTACTTTCAGAGGAGAAGCTCTTAGAATATGTTTCCCAATAGGGTCTAATGTTAAACTAAGTTTCCGCTGGCGGCCATGTTGGATGACATACAGACTTGTCGGACACATTTTCGAAAGGGGACCACCCAAGGACTATTCTAACCAAGTTTGGTTACAATTGGCTCTGCGTCTTCAGAGAGAAGATCTTTGAATACCTTCCCATAGGGTCCAATGTTAAAACCAAGTTCATTGCTGGTGGCCATCTTGGACATGATGCGGACATGCCGGACACATTTTTAAAGGGGGCTATTTTAGGACTATTGTGACCAAGTTTGGTTTCAATTGGCCAAGTAGTTTCAGAGGAGAAGATCTTTGAATGTGTTTACCCATAGGGTACAATGTTAAACTAAGTTCCCCGCTGGCGGCCATCTTGGATGAGGTTGGACAACTTGACCATGTTCAATAAAATATAGTCCTTGACATGCTGAACATTTTTGCAATTTAAACTTGAACTCTATCTCAAACTGTTTTTAAAATATAAGACAAAAAGTATAAAAACACGAAAAAATCGGCCGATAAAGGGCAATAACTCCTATACGGGTATTTGGATTTTCTTCAAAGTTTACATGTTGGTAGATCTTGATATGCTGAACATTTTTGCAATTCAAACTTAACCTCTATCTGTTATAGTTTTTGAAATAAAAAATAAAAACCATAAAAATTTTGAAAATTTCACGGAAAAAGGGCAATAACTCTAAAATGGGTCATCAGATTTTCTTCAAAATTGCAGGGCAGGTAGATCTTGTCATTCTAATCATTTTTACCCCATGTCAGATTTTTGATATCTGCTACGGTTTTTGAGTTATTTGCCAAAACCAGCAATCTACCCCTATGTTCTATTTTTAGTAACAGCGGCCATGTTATTTGGTCCTCAGACTAACCGAACACATTTTTTAAACTACATACCCTGGTGATGATCCAGGCCAAGTTTGGTTTCATTTGGCCCAGTAGTTTCAGAGGAGAAGATTTTTGAAGAAAAGTTTACGACGGACGGACGGACGGACGACGGACGGGCGACGGACGACGGACGCCAAGTGATGGCAAAAGCTCACCCTGGCTCTAGCCAGGTGAGCTAAAAATAAAAAAAAAATCTATCTGATATTTTTTTCATATGAAAGCTAAACAAGAAGCATATAGTAGGGTGCCCAAGGTCCAAAAAGACGCTTAGTTTTCGAGTTTGGGTTAACGGAGTCACACACGGCTAATTCTTGTTTTAAATGATAGAACAACTATTAAATTTCAAATTTTTAGCTATCGTAGAAAGTTCCTGTGGTCACGATTTCTCTAATTTCTCCTTTTTAAGGGTACCCTTAAACAGTGCTCAGGATATGGTATCTTTAAAGTTATAGAAAATAGTAGTACTCTTTTATATTCTAATAAAACTTATTCACGGTAAAGTCAAGACCTGAAATATTTATTTGAATTATAGAATGCAAGTTATTTTTGACTGGTTTTTGTAATTTATCGGTATCAATATCGGGGTAAATTTTAGTCTAAATTAACGACATTTTCATTGAATGCGAAATAACTATGCTTTATTCCTGAAAAATTCCAACTTTAACGAAAGTACATATACGAATTGTACATATACACCAAAAATCATGAATGTAATGTCCACCGTTAAAGAGAAATCAACAATTAAAAAGCCAAAATTTGCGTAAAACTTTCAAATTTTAGTCGATGTGAAGACAATCAATGCCAATTGGTCATCGTCATATTCCTACAAGTGTACAACGAAAGATAACTCAAATCATTCTCTTGTCAAAATTACTTGACTAGTTAAATAGCGGGAATCTAGTGACAATTTTATGTTACTTGTGTTTTGATTTTCCAAGCACATATGTTTGCTTTCACGTTCAAAATCACTTTTACATATCATTGCAGATAATATATTAGGATTTTGTTTCAGTAGGAACGGTTTTACTAAGATTTATATCAGTGTGTGTTTTTGGGGGAAAATTGAATAATTTATACCAATAACAAAAGTACGATTTATTTCGCTTAAACTAAGTTTATTGTTTAGCGGTTCGTTTTAAAATTAAATTCAAGCTTTCCTTTAAAGAATAATCCTATAAAAGTCAGAAATGCGCAGTTCTTTATATCCGAAAGAACCCCTCATATCACGGAGGTGCAAATATTCAAAAATGACGAACCTCTAAAACAAAATGCCAACTTTGAAACTTGTTGAATAAAGACAACTGACAAATCATTATAAAAAATAAAACTAAAGAACCACCTCAATAAAATTTACAATAATATTCGAATATCGTTGCAGTTTTATCTGTGAATTTAAGCTCACTTTAAAATGCATCAAAATTATCAAAATTTTAGGAGCTGACTTTTGACCCCATCTAAAATAAAATGTGACCAAATTCAATCTCTACGACATCGTCATTTCGATGTGCCAAGGTATCTTCTTTCCAAACATGTATAATACAGGTGTGTGCTATTCCGTTAACCCAAAATCGGAAAAATCGTCTCTTGGGCACCCTACTAATTCTCACAGTTCCCTATTATATATTCTTTGTAAATATCGCTGAAAATTACTAGATTTCGCCTGATTTTTAAATCATGACAACAGGAAAAAATTATCGGTGACATATCATTTTCATTTTATTTTTTGAAACAATGTTCTAAGACCTACAAAATATCTTAAAATATAAAAAAATTCTGTCTGATAATTTTATTAGGATCGAACTACCTTTTAAGAGAAATAACCCTTTAATTCAGTTAGTGGATTGAAACAGTCAGCATTGCCGATGCATTTTAAGCATTGATGTGAAAAAGATTAGCTAAGAATATGTTATTTAAATGACTAAAACAAATACGCATGTCAATGTTAAGAGTTATGCCCCTTAACCTAGGTCTACCCCTTCACTCATTCTAATCAAGTAACTTTGTCTTTAAAAAAATCATGAAATGATACTTACCTGTAGTATTATACACATACTGCAATTGAGGATGGTATACAAATTATCACACGAAGGAAGTATACCACCTGAGACGGTAGTGGAGGGTGATATTTTTTTTCTGAGTGTGATAATCTATATACCATCCGAAATTAAAGGCAGCATATGTTATATTATACTCAACATTTTGACTGTATTAATTTCAATGACGTAACATTCAATAAGAACAGGTGGTATACTCGACAGAAGGGTGGTATGCTCAACAGAAAGGGGGTATACCAAAATACCACTCTTAAGTTTTACCGGTAAAAATAAGAATATTCACGTGAAGTTTTATATATTTGATTTCCAACTTGAATATTCACACGATTACCGAAAAAGTCGTTAATTATATGATAAGATTATACCGTCACCTTTTTTTTCAGAATCTCAATATAATATGATAAAATATGTAACCTATCAAACGGCGTAAAGAGAAAAGTCACATTTCATCAGTTTGGGAATATCTAATTGTACAATTTATCCTATAGGATATTTCACATTTCATAGCTTCGGGATGATCATACTTAATTTTGAATCACCTAGTCAAATCAAATGTCGTCTGCTACATGTCATCCCATAGGTCATTTTGGATGCGAAGGCAAAGCTATAAGAATTTTAATATCAATACAGTAGGTGACATTCAAAAAGTTTTCCAGAGGGAAATGTTACGTTATAATTTACCAGAATTGTTTGTCTGTACCTGTCTCAACTTTCCGCTGAAAGAAACTTAGTTTCAGTATTCATCATACGAAATAGCAAAAAAAAACAGACAGATGTTCTTGATCCATGTATCCAGTCTTATCATCAAAAACAGTCTCACTATATGTAGAAATGACTGACGTCCATTATTAAATAATTCGTATATCAAATTGTGTAAATTAAATTTTCTCCTTTTTAAGCAGTAATATGTCCACATCTTCTGCATATAGCGTCTGCATTTCACAACTCATTCGCCATTTCTGTGCCTGTAGTTTGTATACGATTTTGTCAACAGAGCGAAATTACTGTCTCAAAAACGTATACATCGAGGGTATGTTAAGGCACTGTTGCAACTGTCACTTCAGAAGTTTTACGGTCGTCACCATGCGTTGTTTGGCTTTTTTGTTCATTTTTGTTTATTTGGCTTTGTCATAATTCGTGTTAGAAATGAATTGCTGTGATTTTCGGTAGTAAACGTTTGGCACATGTTGATACATGCTAATAAAGCTCGATGAAATATTAGTGACAAGGTGCTGTCACAAGGGTCTTAATATCACAATTAAGTTACAATGTATGAGATTAAAATGTAAACGAGAAAAATGTAAACGAAATCTTGATTACAAAGTACAAGAAAATTAACTGTTAATAAATATATTTAATATAGAGAATATTGCCATCAGAAATCTAAAGTGAATGTAGCGAATACGACTTCAAACATACAATCAACCAAAGCAGGTTTATTCGCACAGCTAGCCCCTCCCCCCCTTTTCAGGACTGATTTACAAAAATTGTTGGTTTTATCGTGACAATATGGTATCAGTTAAGACTGAACCTTGTATTTCCTGATCTACAGCATTTCATTCATAATTCTACAATGTTCTATAATTGGAACTCGGCTGTTAACACCCGTTGAAAATGTTAGATCACCCAATGAACATTTCCCAGACGTTAAATCTTGAAACTTTGGTATTTAACATTAAAATAAAGGTACTCAAATATTTTCCACTCTGTTGTCCTGTACGGACAAGAGATATTTCACCACAGGAGTCGAATGTTGTCAACATGACATTACTGGTGATTGACTATATAGCTTTTTCAAGTACATGTAAATAAAACAACAGTTTTAATGCTGAAACTGCCATTTCACCTCAGATAATCCTCAAAAATATGTTCCATCATCAGAAGTTCAATTATTGGATCGCAAAAAGGCAAATACAAAGAACATCGATAGTGACTGACTTTTTTCGGACTTGTCGGTGCAATACAAAAACCCCAAGATGCTTTGTTTTGGGTCGTTTTAACCTGAATATGGGATGTTGTCTTTTTGACATTTACCTGATTTCCTTTCTTTTTTTTTCATATATAATATTGTAAGGACGGTTTCTTAATTATTTAAGTCAATAACACACTAGTTAATTAATAATCTGCTACTCTAAGTGTATATACTAAACATTATAAGCAATATCCCGACATCAAAGCCCCGCAAATCCATTTTAATCGATTAAAATAATCATAGTAATAATAAAAATAATAATAACAAGTATGAGCTTTTCGAAAAGGAGCAAATAATTAGTTATTGAATAACCAAAACTGACTAGTTCTTCAGGCACAATTCAGGCCAGGAAATTTAAGACTTGTCAATTTTACTCCCTCGAGTGAACCTGGTAGATAGGAAAAAAGCCTCGAAAAAGGCTTGTTTAATTAGCATGTTTATTTTGAACATAAAAAAGTGCACATCATGAAAATTAATTCTATGAAGAAGTTTGGCAATTTACAGTCGTTTTATGCCAATTCTTATATATCTACAGTTCAGTAGTATATGCTTCATGGTGATTTCTTATCAGAATTTCAAACTCCCAAGATAGGGTGTTCCCATGAACAAAAAAATAAAAAAATCTTACGGTGAAAGTTTTCAAAAGTTTTTTAAAATAATTTTCGAACATAATTGTTACAAACTGCAAATTTAAAGAAAATTGACTGTGTGGAAAATTTTTGGGTTACCCCGGGTCTTCTACCTTTAGTTAACAGTTGCGATGGTATTACATATATGAGCATACCATAAATAATGAATGCAATTTATTGATCATAATATACGCGTGAGCTTTTTGACAGCAATATGTACATGATTTCAAAACATTAAACGGTTATTGAGATTTCCCTCGATAACAGTTTTATCTTATCGATGATGCTGCATAGATTGTTATATAACCTACGTAATATGATCATTAAACGATAAATAAATAATTAAAATTCATTCATATCGAATGTGAAGACAGAGAATAAATCATATGCGAACTGACAGGAAAATTTATATTCAAAAAGCACGTAACGTATTAAAAAAAAAAAAAAAAAGAAATTAAAAAAAAACCATAAAAAATGAGCCAGAAAAAAAAATACGATCTGATATCTAAGATAAAAATTCAAAGCAATAAATAACAAGATGTGCAATTGCAAGCAACTAGCTGATATCCCCCCGGCAGGCAGTTTGAAGATTCCATCTTCATCTGCCTACAAATCAGTTTTCGTATAAATCGGAAAGTTGAAATTTTGACATATTTTATGGGCCACACTACAAATGTCAGTTACTTTGGGTTTATTCCATTGCATTTTTTTTTTTGGAGTGTCAAAATCTGGTTACAAATTAATTTTCGTTGTAATCGGATAAAATTGACAGTTTTTATACAACCGCGACGACTTTAGTTTAGACTTTCATTCATGCCAACTTAGATAAATCTCATTCAATGCAAACACAACTACAGTAAGTAATGGCATAAATTAATCATCCAATAACAGGTATTATTATCACGAGGTGACAAAATGTAACATTGTGTACGAATGTACACAATATTATGTTCGCTTCGTCATTGTCCCTGCAGACAAAGCTTCTAACAACACACTGTTTGTGTGTAAGAAACACTATCTCGACTATCTTGTGAAGGAGATGGGCATCGACAGTTCATCTGGAAACCCTACTTATATCCCTACTACAATATCGAGGGATGAGATTGTAAAAAATCACACTTCAGTGTTACCATCATTTGGCATAAAAGCTAATGATGAAAACAATCAACTCCCTTACATCTACTGAGTACCTAAACTTCATAAGAATCCATACAAACAGAGATCCATTGCCGGGTCTTCCAGATGCACCACTAAACCTCTTTCACAGCTCTTCACTACTTTGTTGACCGCAGTCAGAGATAGCCTGAAAAATTACTGTAATAAAGCTTACACCACAAGCGGTGTGAATCAAATGTGGATTCTTAAAAATTCAAAAGATCTCCTTGAACAGCTTTCCTCAATAAGTCTTACCCATTGCCATAGCATTCAAACTTTTGACTTTTTTACACTTTATACAACCCTGCCACACAATAAACTGAACACAGTAATTGCAGATTTAATACATCAATGTTTCTGCACAAAAAATGGAGCACGCAGATACACCTATTTAGTTATAGGGAAAGACAAAACATATTTTGTTAAGAAACACACCGATTCAAATAAGAAGTACACTGAGACTGACTTAATCAAAATGTTATAATTTTTGATCGACAATATTTTTGTCGAATTTGGAGGTCGTGTTTTCCAACAGACAATAGGGATTCCTATGGGAACAAATTGTGGGCCGCTTTTAGCTGGCCTTTTCCTTTACTCGTACGAGGCAAAGTTTTTACAAGGGCTTATTCAAAGAAAACATTTAGCCCAGTCCTTTAATTTCATCTTCCGCTACAAAGACAATGTACTATCTCTTAATAATCCTAAATTTAAGGATTATATACATCAGATCTATCCAAATGAGCTTGAAATTAAAGAAACAACTGAAACATCTACTTCAGCTTCGTACCTAGATCTTTTATTGTATATTGACGAAGATGGACGTTTGAAGTCTAAGCTATATGACAAGCGTGATGATTTTAATTTCCCCGTTGGGAACTTTCCCTATCTTAGCAGCAATATACCTACCTCTCCAGCCTATGGAGTGTACATTTCACAGTTGATTCGTTACTGTCGAGCTTGTAGTTTGCACAGTGAATTTTTTTAATAGAGCAAAAACACTGTCCCAAAAGCTGCTTAGTCAGGGATTTGTTCAACCTTTGTTAATTTCATCCCTCAAGAAATTCTATGGCCGTCACTATAGCATCATTGAAAGATATGAAGTGTCAGTATCCCAATTGAAAGTGGACATTTTCTGCTAGATTCACGTCTTCCCGGATTTGACTACCGACTTTGACATTTTCCCGGATTGAATCACTCCCAGTGTGACGGGTGCTGTTTACAGAGCAGGACATGCCTACCCTTCCGGAGCACCTGATGTCACTCTCAGTTTCACTGGAGTTCACACTGTGAGTGCCTTTGTTCTGAATGTTGTAATTTCTGGTTCTGTGCTTTGTATCTGTCTAACGTCATTGTTTTTGTGTCTAACGTCGTTGTTTTCTGTGTTCTCGTTTTTGCCCTGTCTTTGGACTTCGATATTTGTGAATTTCACTCCTTTGTTCCTTCGGTATTCTACTGCCGTTGTTTCGTCCACATTTGATGATGTTGTGTTTTCTTTAACACAGATGCTGACAAAAAATATAAACGTCCTAAACTGAATGCGGTGGAAAATCGGTTCTAAAACTGCACCTTGGAAGTAAACAAGAAACATATTTTCAGTAACTTCGGTATTTTGTTATTTTTATAATTGAAGTTATCTTAAGTCATTTTTATAAATGAAACAAAAAGTCAGGAAAATGATAATTATATTATCATTTGAAATGGTAATGTCGTGGCAATGAGACACCTATGTCGTGGTCACGAGGTACTATCTCGTTCCCACGACAAACTTAGTCATGGCCACCAGATACTAACTCCTTCCCACGACATACTAAGTGATGACCAAGAGATAGCTATGAGTATAAGCAAAGGTCGTTGTTGAAGGCTTAACAGTTTATAAGTATCTCGTGGCCACGAGTTAGTATGTCGTGGGAACAAGATAATATCTCGTGGCCACGACATAATACCTCATGGCAACGACTTAATATGTCGTTAGAACGACTTAGTATCTCGTGGACACGATATAGCTATCTCGTGGCCACGATTTAGTATGTCGTGGCCAAGAGATAGAAAAAAAAATCATATGTTCCCTCCATGCTTCCGTAGAAAAATATATTACCTACTATTCAAAACATTATACTTAAGTAAAAGTTTGTTAATTTTTTTTTTCTAAAGGTTCGTCACATGCCAAGATCCTGGTCACAAGGTCAAAAGTTCTAGTATTGTTTGCTCTAGCCATAAGGAATGCAAAAACATATTCCCCCGAATATTCGATTCACGGGAAAAAACTAGACATGCCCTGAGCAGATTAAAGACTGGTTTCTTATTACTAATGTTTGCTTCTATAATAGACATATAGTGCACCAACAAAAATATTATGACTTGTACAGTCTATGTCAAAATCAACAATATATATTTTTCAAAAAAATACACCAAAATCAAAATTACTATCAAAAAGGCATTTTCAATTTATGCACAAATGATCCTTTAAAAATATACCAAAACAATTGTATGAGAAATAGCCCTGATAAACTGTATACCCTCTTGGTCAGATTCATTAAAAATGATTAGTTCCACACTGTATATTTTTAAAGAAAAATGCACCAAAAATAAAAAAAAAACAAAAGGCATATTATTAATGTATGTAAAATAAAACTTACTAGCATAAAAACTGCGGGAGATCATAGCTGGACAAACCGTATACCCTCCATGTTTACCCAGTATTTTTTCCAGAAAAGGTACCAAAATCAAAATCAAAACCGAAAGGCACATCTTCAAATTTATGGCCAAATAATCTGTAAAATAAAAATTTCCAACCATAAAACTGTAGGAGAATAGACCGGACAAACAATATACCCTCTGCAGATGGACAGACAGAGACGGACAGTGAACAATATGCCTCAGACCTTTCGTCGCGGGGGCATATTTGCTAAGAAAAATAATGAATTTCTTCTGGGTGTCATAATGAAACACATGTTTTAGGTATTCACGCAGTTATGGTAAATAAATATAAATAATTAAATGATAAGACTTACAAATGTCATAATAAATTCAAACTTTCCTGTATTCATATTAAACTATCTATATGATAAATGAAGTACTTATAGACAGTTACTATGACATCCGAGAGTTCAGATGTGTCAATGGCATATGTTTGACCTAAGGGTAATTAATACTTCACATTATCAAAGAACACATTTTGACAGCAAAAGAATATCAAATTCGTTTCAATCCTTCGGGTCGTGTATTATATCTTCTAACCTTAGAAACATGGAAACTTGGAAAACCAACTATTATTGTTATTATTACTCCGAATTTGTTTGTTACAAATTTTGACGTTAACTTCATGTAACGTAAATAATCAAGAATATGTCAATAAATAATCATGTATTTCAACTAGAAACGACTGTGCGAAAACCCAGAACAGATGCTGGCAGTGTGTTTATAAGGGACCGACCATTTAACTTGAAGGGGGGAGGGGGGGCTATGGTTTTTTTTCTAAAAAAAAATATGTTGGATCTGATTTTATGTGAAAAAAATATTTTGGCTGCCAAAATGATGAAAAAAAATTTTCTGAATGAGGCTTTCTGCCCAAAAAAACAATGTTAATTTTGAAAAAAAAAAATATTTTGTTGATACGCGTGCAGAAAATTAATAATTTTTAAATAAAAATAAAAAATTTTCTGTCCAGAAAAAAAAAACCATAACCCCCCCCCCCCTCAGGTTAAATGGTCGGTCCCAAATAGTTTGTTACAGACGACTGCAAAAGAATAAATTATCTTCTGGATCATTATTCAATCTCTTGATTAAGTTTATATTAAATAGACATATTGTAAAAAGTGATCAGTTAACCATGGATGAAATTATTGTCTTTCAAGAAGAAAGCTCTTCCATTGATCATCATGTGACTTCCTAGCACCACCCCGATACATAGTAAACATGTAATATGCCAGTGCATTTTAAACGAACGCTAAAAATTCTTTATAAAAATATTTCAAAATAGTCGAACCGCAGTTCTAACAAAATTACTTGGGGACGATTATTTCATTTTCCGGGTGGGAGGGAGGAGGGAGAGGGTTGATATTTCCAATAAATAATCCCACT
The DNA here is from genome assembly GCA_002080025.1 of Modiolus philippinarum. NCBI lineage: Eukaryota > Metazoa > Mollusca > Bivalvia > Mytilida > Modiolidae > Modiolus > Modiolus philippinarum. The sequence continues at coordinate 17,615 of MJUU01003109.1, read as the reverse complement.
TAATCCGTTGCTAGGGACCGTCTTGAACAAAATATGGGGTATGAGCAAAGCTTATTGTTGAAGGCTTTATGATGACTTCCAAGATAAAAAAAATCAACCATAAAAGCGTTATTTATATTAAATTTGTCAATATTTAAGAAAAATATGTCAACTACGGATGCAAAGACTGTGTTTGCAATTATTTGAAATTACATACGTTAAGGATGTTCACTCCTCATGTTTTTGAAAGTGTGTCTGACTTTCGGAATTCTAATATTTTATCCATCATGATGCATTAGAAAATTTTGCACATTGACCTCCTTTTTTCTCTTCAAAATACGTTTTTATACATCTTGAATAAATTTTTCACAAAATTTGATGAAATTCTTGATACATCTTCATTGTATTTCAAGGGTCAATTGCCTGAATGAAAAGTAAATGAAAAATTAGAGGAGTTCAGTTTCCCGCCAAAATTTCAGGCACTTAAATCTCAAAAACGGGCACACCGACCTATCATTATTTTTTTGCTTAAAATGATGTATGATCGACATTCTAATAAATAAATATACTAATTTCAAAACCTTGATATTATGAACTTGAGGAGTGACCATCATTAAATTGAAAAAAAAAGTTCTTTCACGTAAACGTCAAGTGACAAGGACGGCTTAAGCATTCTAACATGTACGACCCTCATCCAGATTATAACAATGGAATATAGACAGCAGATTCTTACTGTCCCCTATAATGGCTTTCTTTGAGTCAATATATGTCAGCAAGAGACAATGCCCGTTTCTTTCACATTTTTACTCGCTACACGGCAATGACCAATAAAAACACAACACTACAACTAAGGTTGTGGGGTCATTTCTTATTAAATGCAGCTTTATATAAAATTCACAGTCAATTTTGATTACTTTAAAAATAAATGTATCATTTTGAGATTGAGCAGTACTTTTTTTAGTATATATTAAAACTCGAGGCAGTAACAGATGGAAATAAGAAAATTTCAAACTACAAAAATAACCATTTTGTATTCGCCTTTAGATTGATAAAAATGTAATGTAATGCAAATAACTGTTAGCAGATACAATAAATGTATATGAAAGTTACTAAATTTACTTTGATGATGTTATGATTTGAATTTAAAGTAGTCTCGGAAAAATTTGCGTTTGCGGGGTGGTTACTAAAGTGTTCATATTTTGCATCGCACTGAACACTTCTTGTACATTTACATAGTGTATAAAGATAGCAAACGTATATCAGAAACCAAAATCAGCGCAATCTGACGTTAAACGCATCATAATTGACAAATTTAATAACTTAAGGAGGTAGACCTATGTTAAGGGACATAAATCCTAAAAAATCATGTGTATGTTGGTTCAGATCATTTTCATAAAAATACTCTTAAGCTTCCAAGTAACATAAATGATTTTAATTCTTTTTCACATCAATGCTTAAGAAGCATCGATGAAATTGACTGTTTCAAACGTCATACTGATTTCAAGAGTTATCTGCCTTAACCTAGGTCTACCACCTTAACTTTAAGATATTGAGTTTTAGTGACAAAACGGGTGTCCACATATCCCGTCATAATATAATTCATACAATATTAATATATACAAGACACATGTTTGTGTTTTGATAAGTTTCTTGGGATCATAGAAAAAATGTCAATTTTAGAGGAAAACTATTGGAGTAAGGGTTTTATGGATGTAGGAAGTTTATACTCATAAAGATTGCTATGATTTGAGCTTGTTGTAAAGAAAACACTATGTACTTTAATTTTATACCAGTTTTTAAAGAATTTAACTTACTTATTGATAAATTGAGTCAAGAAAATGAGATGAAAAAAATATTGAAAGATCTGTTTTATTGTTATATTTAAAGGTTATAGTTTGGTTATCTAAATCGTGTTAATATCATGTTTTATATTCAGGAAAGAACATTGAAAAATAAATGACAATTGTCAGAATATGGAAATGAAAAGGGTTCTATAGACAAATGAACCTAAACAGTTTCAAGAAAAATCTTATACTTTTAGCCAGAATTTTTAAGCAGTAGGGATAAGAGTTATGGATTAAAAAAAAACATTTTGAAAGAAATATCTTATATGAGGAAAAAGCGTCTGAAATAGGAATTTTTCAAAATTATGTTGGATGGGTGCAAAATGAGGACCTATTCTACTATTGCTTGCAAGTTATGCTCATGTTAATATATTGTCTTTTGAAGAGGGATTGTATACGAATTTGAAAAAGTGGTTGAATCGGGAAGTAGGTGGTGCTCTTGGGGCATATATAAGCCAATGGACTAATTTATTTCTTCTAATTTTACCAGGGTGCTACTTGTAATACTAAAAAAAATCAAATCAAAGTACTGTAAAAGGGGTTACTTTCGCTTGGGTTAAATTTTGCGATTTTGATTCCTATACTTATTAGGTAGGTTTTATTTCGCAATTCTCTGTTATGTTTCGCTAAGTTTGTATTAAACACAATTTACGAAAGAAGTTTTTGCGAATATTTTGCATTCGCGTAGTTAGCGAAAACAAACCGCTCGGAAAAATTGCCATTTTTACAGTAACGAAAGTAACATTGTTATCAAGCTATATCACACTTAGATATTTATCTTGTTTGCTTAAGAATTAACTTTGAGTATCTACTTACAGAACTTGTAAATTTTGCATGGAATCAATTAATCCGAGTCTAGTTATTCTATTGTCGTCGAGATTTCTGTTGGAGAAACAAAATTAATGGATAGACCAACGACAACATGTCGATATTGAAATGGGCAACAAATAATGTTAATAGCTTTAGACACAAGTTTAATCAACCTTGCATTATGAGATAAAAAAATCAGTAGTTCCTCTTCATATACAGTGGATGGGGTTAATAACCAAATTACGTAACAGAATTGTCATTGGTCGAAGTCCATGAGACAATAAGACAAATCGGGTGGAAAACACCGGACAAAATGTCGACCGCAATGCTCATTACTTGGTACAGGCATTTCAAAAGAAATGGTGGGTCACACCGATGGTGCGCTAAACCTTACCATCCGGTGTTTGATAGCAACTCGACATCAATTGCTAGTCACAGGTAGTAAAACAGTAAACTGTTCATTCCAGTACTTAGTAATATGTTGTTTTGAAAGATATGTTTGGTGGCTCATCTAACACTAAGAAAAACCTATTAATATTAATGGTACAAGTTACTTGTCTTACCCTAAAACAAGACCAAGGTGAAGTTTGAAAAAGAACCGCTATATATTTGTATCTTTGTACACAGATATCAACCTCAAAACAGTATCAAACACATCGACAAAGACAAAATTAAATGTAACAGTGGGAAATACTGGACAACACTTAAAACAAATGCACCGTAAAAAAAAAACTGTCAACCGCAACCGCAACTGTCAACCGCAATAGTCCTGACTTGGTTCAGGCATTTAAAAGAAATGGTAGGTTAAACCACCCCTTCCATTGCGGTAGTGTCCGATATCAACCCAAGATAGTAGACAGTTAAAAAAAGATTATCCCAGTATAAAGTGAAAAGGGAATCTTGAATCCGGAGTCCGTAGAAAGATTCCTCGTGCGAGAGATGTATGCTCTAAATGCATTTCAGTTATGGTGCACTTGTTCTTGACGGGTGCTGTTAACAGAGCAGGACATGCTTACCCTTCCGGAGCACCTGATGTCACTCTCAGTTTCACTTGAGTTCACACTGTGAGTGCCTTTGTTTTGAATGTTGTAATTTCTGTTTCTGTGCTTTGTATCTGTATAACGTCATTGTTTTCTGTGTTCTCGTTTTGTCCCTGTCTTTGGACTGCGATTTTAATTTGTAAATTTCACTCCTTTGTTCCTTCGGTATTCTGCTGTCGTTGTTTTGTTCCTGAAAGAATTTCTCAGGTTGATGCACTATCATACTTTCAAATTGTGGCATTTTAATTTTTGTGTTTTCAGAGTTACTATTCTGACCACCTGATTATTGTGTCCACATCTCATAATTTTATTATGCCAAGTGTTCTTACTATTGACTCGGTGAGTGCCCTGTGGTAGTTTAAACGTTGTGTATTTTTTTTATTGGTCATTTTGTCGGGCAATGGATGACATCAACTGTAAGAATACTTTGCAGTTAATTTTGTTTATTGAAGATCCCGCATCGATGACATAATAAACATGGATGTAGCGCTGCTCGACATCCAGCATTGAATCCCGCTAAAACCAGTGCTACGGGCCGTCTTGAGGTATGAGTAAAGCTCATTGTTGAAGGCCTCATGGTGACTTCAAGATGAAGAACAACAATAAAGGCGTTGTTCTATTGCTTGTATTTCCCACGTGTCTGTGGAGATTTTCTCATCCAAATGTTGTTTTTTTTCTGCACTGATGAGACATAAGTTGTCGAAATGCGCATATGCAGAAAATAAATTAACAGTAACTTCGGTATTTTGATATATTTTACCACTGGGCCGATGCCTCTGCTGGTGGACTGTTAGTTCCCTAGGGTATTCACCAACCCAGTAGTCAGTACTTCGGTGTTGACTCGAAACCCGATTTTATTTAAATTTGCAATATCTAAATTTTACCGAATTTTGTTTAAAACTAAGTAGTATCTCCCTCATGCATAGCTCTGTCCTTAGCTGAATTTTGGCTTTCTATTTAGACCCTTTTGGTTATTTGTTCTCCATCAGCTTTAACACTTTTTTGGTTAATGGACGTCCAAATGTTTTGGTTTTATCTGCACTGATGAGACATAAGTTGTCGAAATGCGCATATGCAGAAAATAAATTAACAGTAACTTCGGTATTTTGATATTTGTTTTACTCCATATCCCTTCATTGCTTATCATGTTTGGGAAATTGATAATTTTTATATTAAAATCGTCCCTTTTGTCTTTAATTTTATAACCGAGATGACCATTTTTTTTCAAATTTGAGGTGTAAGTCCAAAAAAAGATTTGTTGTCGAAGTCGTTTTCTTTTTCAATCTGTAGTTTTGGCTGATAAATTAATATGATCCATTTAGCAAACGAAAGTATAATGGCCACACATATAGAAAACAATCAGGAGATCCATCTACAGAGCTACCAAGGACCTCCCAAATTGATGCATAGATTTGTTTGGTTATTTCATAAGGGTAGTCTGACAGTGAATCATTGTAGACAATCAGTGGGATGAACCCCCATGCTCCATGCATGCAGTACAATGACTCCTTCTTTATAGTGCCAAAAATGCCTCCGAGGCTTAATTTCCTGTCCCTCCTACACGCTTCTCCCTTTTCCAGATAAAATCATTAAATTACACGTAATTAGCATTCGTTGACACAACTGTCCCTTCCATCTTTCTATCTTTCGTCTTTAAACTAACAATTTCTTATTTATTGTTCTTGTCCTGATTCAATTGAAATATTGCAGCCTCGACGTAAAACTCTTATCAATCAATCATATAATCGCACGCTATAATACGACGTTATGCCACTTTTTATTGCTTGTGTCTGATAGAGGTTTTTTTTCTTTTTTTTTTCTTTTTTTTATTGTTTTTGTTTTTGTTTTTGTTTTT
>MJUU01003109.1:1170-12077 GCA_002080025.1 Modiolus philippinarum | reverse complement strand
GGGGGGGGGGCTTCTTTATAGATTTCTCCTATGTTGTGTGTGCAAATCTCATTGTTGAAGGCTTGCTGCTGACTCCAAACAACAATAAATGCGTTGTTTCATTGCTGGGCATTAGAAGAGATATTGTCCCATGTGATTTTTATGTACAGCCATGCTAGATTTAGTAGCATAAGAAGGGTAGTGAAGAAACTCAAAATATGTATTTAGTTATTTTTTGTGCTTCTGTTGAAGCAATGATTGAAATGCTAAATGTTATTGAAGGCTACCATCTGTGCTATTTAGTTTTCGCCCAGAATCAAAACTAATTGCGCAGTTATCGACAAATACCTTCAATACATCATTTCTACCATTTTAAGAAAAATCAATCTGTTCAAAAGTAGTCATAGAATACATGTTTTGATAATATTCAATATTGTCTGCGCTTCCGACAATTTTCTCCATCGGAGCAAAACAAAAGTCCTATTCAAAGTTTAAAAACTTTTTTTTTTGTAATCTGTGTTATCTGGTAAAAGAATTCTTTTAAATGAGATACATAGTTTAAAAATAAACGAAAATGTGTCCATGGGACACGGATGCTCCCGTTATACAGAGTTCCCGGCAAACAGGAAGTGAATGAGTGACAGACTTGAAAAGGGGAGACAAGGTACAACTCATCATACCAAAGCTTCAGGCCAAATATCAAATCATTCCTGTATACACAAGCTGAGAAATCCTTGACGAAAATTCCAGACGTACGAACGGACGGACAGACGCACGGGCAAGGGTAAAACTTAATGCCCCGTCGCCTAACGGCAGGGGCATAAAAACAAAATTCTATTAAAGTACTATAAGGGAATGAGTGTTCAACTTGTTGTTTAAATAAAACAACATACAACTTTTCACATCGAAAATGGCATGACCACCAATAACTCTAAATGATATATCCAAATGATATTGTTATAAGTTAATATATATTATGAAATATTCTAAAAAGCATTGTATATGGTTATTGATTAATTACACATAAAAAATCCCAGAGCTTTGACCTAGGTAAAAATATGAGTCACCTGATTAACAGTTGTTAAAAGAAATTTCTGGTTATTTCTTGTGAAAGATGATTCTAGAAAACTTGTATGTATAAATATATGGTAGCAGAAAAGGGTTAGGCAGTCAGTTTAATTAGTTTATACAGGGTTAATACGCACATCTTTTATTATTATTTATTCAATGAGGACTGTAAGGATTAATTAACTGGGCATATACTACTGTATTTCACTATTGTCAGATATGTTTTAAATTATAAATTGATCATTTTATTTGTATAATAATTTTTGCATTATTAAAAAGTTAATTTAAGCCAAATTTATTTTTGACTGCTGACTTAAATTTATAAGGTCATTCCATTCGCACGACTCTTTTCTTACCTTTCACATCACGAACTCGTTGGCGTTACGTTGTTAAAAATCATATGTAAAGAAACTTTGTGATACCTAATAAGGACATACATAATAATTATAGTATGGAATATTTATTTCAGTATTTATTTGATTTTATTTATTTGGGTGGTTTATTTTTTGGATAATTTTGGAAAGACATGCCCTGGGAAGATACTGCTGAAATAAGGTTTTTCACAACGTACTGAAAACATACATTATCTTGGTATATCTTGATATCTACATTTTTCAGATAACAACAGATCTTTCTCTTTGACACTTAAGTTTACTTTTCCTCTACCAGATTTGACTTCACTACCGGATCGGAGTTGACATGTTCAGCACGGTTGATGTCTTATAAGAAGCAGGAGATGCTTACTCTACCGGTGCACCTGATCTTATTGATCTGGACGTTGTTCATATTTATATATGTGTGTGTCTTCGTTTTTCTTTTTTGTGCCATGCTAGTGTTATGTTTTTGTTTCTTTATTTTTCCGATGTTTCCATTGTCTTGGATTGTTCGTTTTAGACTGACGGTCCGGTTCTCACTTACTTGGTAAAATAACACAAAAACAAAACTTACTAAAATCATTTGTCACAGAAGCGAATAAGGGACCGACCATTGAACTTAAAGGGGTAGATTTATGTTTTTTTTCTGGACAGAATTTTTTTTCGCGCGAATCGTGAAAAAAATTTCACTTGTATCGACAATTTTTTCAAAATAAGCATTTTGGGGGGGGGGAGGCAGAAAGCCTCCTTAAGAATATTTTTGTTCATCATTTTGGCAGCCAAAATATTTTTTTCACATAAATTCAGCTCCAAAATATTTTTTTGAAAAAACCATACCCCCCCCCAACCTTTTCAAGTTAAATGGTCCCTATTATGTCATAGATTGTCTCTAGCTTCACCTTTATTTCCGCGGCAGAATCTGAAACTACGTATTTTTTTACTTAATATTTTTGGCAGACAAATCTTATACTGACATACTTTTTTATTTGTGTGTGTGGGGGTCAAACTATTTAGATGTTATCCCCACATAGAATGAAGCAAATGCGTCAGATTCAGAAGGGTAAAGCCACAGAGACCTTCTGCGGGACATTTGCATTAATGTTTTCGCTTTGATGCTGATTGGGTTTCCTCGCTCAATCTGCTCACAGCACATTATAACCCTTTGCAATTAACTGAAGTAAAAACACAAAGAATATGATTTCAAATGATACCCCAAGAAAATCAACTACAGCCGTAAGCCAAATAAATTGTTGCCTGAATTGCGTGTTATTCTGTATATCAACTCAGATGTTATCAATAAACTTTAAAGGGCCTTTAAAATATATATTTATCAAATAACACTCCAGTATGGTACCGAGCTTCAAATGTGTATCAGAGCTACATATGACAAATACATCTGTGATTATGTAGGAACATGCAGATGTATGGAAGGGCGGACTTCATACAATCCCCAAAATTTAGCTATTCGGTGGATAATAACATTACCACCCATATCTGTTAACCTGAAAGCCTTTTTTCTACCATTAACATAACTGTTTAATGCAACTGGTGTGTTAGATTGAATTGTATTCCTCATTGTCAAGAAATAAAATTATGCTTGTTTTTACATCAAATGTAAAAAGATATGCGTCAATACTTACAAATCTATGACTGCAGTAAAATCATCGAAAGAACCCATTTTGATGTCTGCTATCTGGTTATCGTCAAGATGTCTGAAAAAAAAAACAGTATTCATAAAAGTTGTATAAATCAAGTCAACATTGAAACGTTCCTACATCCGCCCGATTCGTAAATGTTTACGCAAATACAAAGACACTATCGGCCAAGTGCGAATCGATGAGATCATTATTATAGTCTAAACAATAGATGCGATTCCGATAAAGAAATTATTACTGTCATAAAATCAATAATATTTATTACAGTTATAATGATTTTTTTCAACAATCGCATATATTGCTTGACTTTAATAATGATCCTGTCGATTCGCACTTGGCCGATAGTGTAAAGATATAATTTCTTATGGTTTGACCCAAATGGATGTAAAAAAGTTAATCCCTAGGTTGGAAGACAATTTAGGTATCCACGTCTCCACTTCTATTAGTTTTACCATAGGCCCTTATTTAAAGAGAGTTTGAAGGAAGTTACAATCAAGGATCTTAATGAGAATAAAATCAACGAGACGTGGAGTACAAACAAGAAAATATTACAAGATCTTTAACGATTGTACATGGACACCCACAATGATGTATATATATCACGAGAACCACATTTTAATCAAATCCACAGAATTTACTAAACTTTGCTCAATTCCTGTTAACCAAATTTACAAAATCTATTTAGAATGTGATACAATGTCTGTAAATATCCCGCTCTGTGACTGTTCTAAAATTATTGATGCTTTATGTTATCATCGGCTTTATCCGAGGATCGACAACCCGATGAACATGTAAAACAATCTTTGAAAATTAAATATATAAATCACAGGGTATAACCGGACAGCGAACCAAAACGGAAGTTGCTGAACTGTCCGACCACTTAATCCTAGTTGTCATCTAAGATTTTCGCTTTTTGGACATCATTTCAGGCTCTCTATTGAATAATACTTGATAAGTTGAGAAAAATTTAAGCTTTATCAATGCACATGTACAATTTGAATAGTTTATACCATTTGGAGATACATGAGATCACAGAATTATGCATTTAAATCGGGATTATTCATCAGATTTGCGATAAGGAAATGCTAACTCGACCGTTTTAACTGTCTTATTTATAATCATATACACCCTTTGCCTAAACATAATATATGCAATAGATACAAGAACCACCAGGCTACTCACGTATAGGTTTACATCTGCTAGTGGTGCCTTTGAATTTCCATGAAAGACGTTTTTTCATGCACACCCAGTTAACTATGTCTGTCCGCCTAGTTGCTACCTTGTGTATTAAGTCTGTCCGCTTAGTTGTTACAATATGAAACTGTACGCGATCATTAGTTGCTTTCACGGAATCATCTGTATGGCTGATATGTGCAAGTTGATGTCAAAAATAGTACAGATAAGACTTTTGTACTGGGTATTTCTTTCAAAAAGTCAGAAGAAAATACTTAATATCTGTGCGGGCTGAGCATTGACTAACTTATCCGGGGACATAAACGGTATTTATTTATGACTAAAAGCCAAACTTACTGTACATAAAGTTTCTGTACTTGGCCAATATCGACAACTTAATATGTCTTTTCAGTGCAGATAAAAACAACAACAACAATATGATCTAAAGGATTTTGACTTAATATCTCAAATTTAAAAAAAACCTTTAGATGATAATTTCAACAGTTATCTTAAAGTTATTAATGATTTCCGTCATGGAACAAAGTCCAATACAAAGTTAAAACAATTTTTACTTGTAAATACGATCCGTTTAGAAAATAGTTCAGTCAAGTTTTTACAGTTCGAGCTATGAAAGTTCAACTGTAGTAAATTAGTTCATTATTATGACTGCAGGTGTTCCTCAGGGTTCTAAACTAGGTTCCTCACTATAATTTTGATACATTTGATATTAAACAAAGCTTATCTAATTTGGCTATTTCATTGTTTAATTTATTGTATTATATAGATTGCGGTGAAAGATTGAAATTTCTCGATGAAATAAAAGTGATAACTAACTGTGAAATTATTTTCCATAATTTCACTCAAGGAAGTGACGTCACAATAGACGTTGTCAACGTCGTTGTTAAGTAAACGTCTAAGCGGATTAACATCGAAAACGTAGTTCATTCAATGAATCTTAAAATAAACCACTAAATATAAGAGAAGAAGATCTATATAATAAAAACAATAACTAATCCTAGATTCTGATTATCGAAAATATTCAACTCATGATCGAAAAACGCTGTAATTCACTCATGCGCTGCGCGCATTCGTGAATTACTGCGTTATTAGATCATTCGTTGAATATTTTACGATAATCAATCATTCTGATCAAACTATCGCAATAATTAAAGAAGAGGCAAATAGGATTTAATTACAGTGGCAAACAAAGAAGAAGAAGAGAGGAAAATCTAAAATACAGAATCCAAACCAATATATAGGCAATACTAATGGAGACAGAATGATTAATCCCGATAAAAAATACTTGAACGCTAGAGGTGGGACAATCTCCTCCATAGAGGTCTTTTAAAAAAGAATCGTCTTCAGTTTCGACATTTATATACAATCAATCAGTTCCGGTTATCAACCTGTGGTAAAATTGGCTATATGGAGTAAGTCTGATAACATAGTTTTAATTCTTGTACTTAAACAAGTTAAAAAATATAAATATTTGTTTAATATTATAATATATCCTAAATTTCCTAATTTTGTTATTTTAGATTTGTATTTAACAGTTTTTATGTGATAAATTTTATATTAGTATATTTAGTATTTTCACATGCTCTGCTGGAAGTCAAGGATGTTTTACCACCACTTGACAGGAGAGATCCAATCTAGGAAATGATAACAACACTTTTTGAAAAGGGCTATTTGAGTTTCATCATTCTGAAAAAAGCAGTCTGTGGGCTCTGGGTTCCAATATTTTTGGAAGTGGGGCTCCGAGCTTCAACACAAGGGCTACGGACTCTCACGCTAGGGCTCCGGGATCCACTCAGGGGACAGAGGGCTCAACTCATTGGACTACGGGCTCCACAAATATGGACTCGAAGAGAACTATGGAGTCCGTTTTATAACCCCGTCGCCAGGTGATTTGGAAGGGTAAACACGATCTTCTATGTGTGTGACCATTCGGTAACACTGTCAATTAAACGCCATTCACGGATCCAGTAGAGGGTACGAAGTTGGAACCCATCTTTTCAGGAAAAAAATGTGCAATTTAAGATTAAATGGAAACCCGTGTTTTTTTTAATTTCTAAAAAACTGTGGACCTGTTTAAAATATTTATTCAGTTAAAATAATTTTGACACATATGGGCGAATATTTCAGTTGACATGCAGAAAACTAAAACATCGAGTATACATATCAACTCAGCACATTAAGATATTGGAAGAAATTGATATATACCAATTTATAAGAAACACGTATCAACATTATATTAAGCGAATGAATTCACCTTGAAACGATAGGAATAGCTAATTGTTTTACTACAACAAAAGTTCTTATAATATATTTTGAACATTAGGAACATCAGGAAACGAGACAAATTAAAACTTTATGGTACCATGTCTTTTTTTTTGTTTGTTTTGTTTTTTTTTTTAAATAATTTTCTTCCTTAAGTGATAAATGACACCAGTGACTAAAACTAAAGAAATATATAACGTATATTCTTGCAAAATACAGAATAAAACTTTTTATTAGCTTCTATATTTGCAATAATATGTTAATTCGTTGAAAAATTCCCCTAGACACTAGTATGTTTTTTTCTCGATTATGCGAGCCCCAACTAAAGCGCTCAGTATGGCACATAAAATGAAACATGCAGAGACACGAGTCGCATAACTTCATGTTACTGTATACTAGTAATAGTCGATTGAAAAACTTCATGTGTGAATGTCATTCCACATCATGCTTGAACTTCGAGTCTTCCTCAATTAAAAGTACTGAAATATTCTTGTTGAAATTATTTTCGAGAAGTATGAATTGAGATTTTTATTCAAAATGCTTTAGAAGATATCTATCATTTCCTTCCGTGGGTCTAATAACTAAATACAGAAGTTACTGTGAATTTTGATTCTGCATATGCGCATTTCGACAACTTATGTCTCTTCAGTGCAGATAAAATCTAAACGTTTGGAAGACCAAAAACTCAAAGGTGTTTAAAAACTGATAGAGAACAAATAACCAATATTTCACGACAGGATATGGAGTAAATGAACATGAGACCATAACACATATGTTAACTCCAACTGCAATAATTTTAGTGAGCTGTATGGCCATTTCGGAAATTAATTCCTCATCAGCAGCAATATGTTCTAAATGTAAAGCCAAAATCAGCTAAGGACAGAGCTTTGCATGAGAGAGATTCTCCTTAGTTTTCAACAAAATTTACAAAAATTTAGATATTGCAAGGTTCCAAATAGCATCTAAATGAAGAAAAGATATCAGGAAACACTTACAATGGCCGCAAATTACAATTACATGCCACATTATCTACCAGGGAACCGCACAAGAAAAACAATTAAATGTCAAAAGACAAACATAGACAACAATGGAACTCGGATAGCCGGACTTAGTACCAGCACTAACAAGAGCTAATGGTAGGGTTAAATCGGGTTATGTATTCCCAACCCCCCGCCTTTGGTCCATCACGTTTCCCTATAGTATAATAAACATACAAATCAAACCCCTAACTACAGGACCACAATCTTGAAAAGGAAAGAATAAGACAAAACGTAATTAAGAAAGATGGGTCAAGGTGTGATCGCCGCTAAACTGCTGGCTAGCTCAAAGAACCTAGTCCACTGTGGCACTACGGAATAAAATTCAAATTCAAAACTTCTTGAAGGATTTGGTAAAGACTCATCATGGATTTCAGTACACATCGGCGGTATCAGTGAGAGGCCAGTATAACTGTAAAATCTTCAGGTCAATGGATCCCAAAGCCAATTTACGGAATCGTGAAGAATGTCCAGTCAATATCCCCGATTACGCAAATGTAAGTGACATCCCAGTTTTTCCGGATTTTTTTTTATCAGTGTTTGAAATTTTTAACAACATTTCCAAAAAAAAAAAACGACGATGAGAAATGTCCTTAGTAATACATGTAAGCTGTTTGCCTGTTTGCGTGTCGCATCATTTGGATATATAATGTTCATATCTTCCATAAAACTTCCTAAATGTGTTAATCAATTTATGAAATCTGTAATGTTTGGATGTGATACTAGTAGTAAAGTTATGTTCAATAAAGTCGTAAAGACTAGTACGAATCGTACATGCCTGGGTGCTCAAACCGCACAGAAATTTGTATTTTCTGATTTGTATTTACTGATTTTTTTTTAAAGAAAGACCCCATGAAAAAGTCTTATCTGCACTGTATTTGACATCAATTTGCACATATCAGCCATACAGATGATTCAGTGAAAGCAACTAATGATCGCGTACAGTTTCATATTGGAACAACTAAGCGGACAGACTGAATACACAAGGTAGCAACTAGGCGGACAGACATAGTTCACTGGGTGTGCATGAAAAAACGTCTTTTATAGAAATTCAATGGCACCACTAGCAGATGTAAACCTATACGTGAGTAGCCTGGTGGTTCTTGTATCTATTGCATATATTATGTTTAGGCAAAGGGTGTATATTTTTATAAATAAGACAGTTAAAACGGTCGAGTTAGTATTTTCTTATCGCAAATCTGATGATTAATCCCGATTTAAATGCATAATTCTGTGATCTCATGTATCTCCAAATGGTATAAACTATTCCAATTGTACATATGCATTGATAAAGCTTAAATTTTTCTCAACTCATCAAGTATTATTCAATAGAGAGCCTGAAATGATGTCCAAAAAGCGAAAATTTTAGACGACAACTAGGATTAAGTGGTCGGACAGTTCAGCAACTTCCGTTTTGATTCACTGTCCGGTTATACCCTGTGAATGTGTAGACAGAAATTGCAATTTCATACTTTTTTGAAATAATCAAAGTATTATAAATCTGGAACGAAAAATCCTTCCACAAAATAAAACCATTGGGAGCTTTCTTCCATCATATCCAACAATTTTGCAAAGTTTCAAGAAAAATTTATAAAGCGTTCTCTAGCTCGAATATGACGTGTGGACGGAAATTGTAATTTATGCTTTTTTTTAAATAATCAAAGTCCCATAACTCTGGAAAGAAAAATCCTTTGACAAAATAAAACCATAGGGAGCTTCCTCTCATTATACCCAATAATTCTGCAAAGTTTCAAGAAAAATTATCAAAGCGTTCTCTAGTTAGAGTACGACATGTGGACGAAAATTGCAATTTGAAGCTTTTTTGAAATAATCAAAGTCCCATAACTCTGGAACGAAAAATCCAACGACAAAATAAGACGATATGGAGCTTTCTGTCGTCATATCCAACAATCCTGCAAAATTTCAAGAAAAATGTTTAAAGCGTTCTCTAATTAGAGTACGACATGTGGACGAAAATTGCAATTTCAAGCTTTTTTGAAATAATCAAAGTCCCGTAACTCTGGAACGAAAAATCCAACAACAAAATAAAGCGATAGGGAGCTTTCTTTCGTCATACCCAACAATACTGCAAAGTTTCAAGAAAAATGTTCAAGGCGTTCTCTAATTAGAGTACGAAATGTGGACGAAAATTGCAATTTCAAGCTTTTATGAAATAATCAAAGTCCCATAACTCTGGAACGAAAAATCCAACGACAAAATAAAACGATAGGGAGCTTTCTTCCGTCATATCAAACAATCCTGCAAAGTTTCAAGAAAAATGCTCAAAGTGTTCTCTAGTTAGAGTACAACGTGTGGACGGACGGACAGACGGACGGACACCGGTATACCATAATACGTCCCGTCAAAGACGGGCGTATAAAAATTGTGTTTCACGCGTATGAACTGACGTTGTTTCACCTGTCATTTTGTAAGCATAGTTGAGCTGACCAATCGCCAGTTAACCAGACCAGGCGGTTATCAAGAACGTCATTTGAATATATTGTACGGACTTTGGTGGAAAATTTGTATAGACTCCCAGGCGTGATGCCAAGTCAAAATATTTCAGTTCAAAACGTAATGTATATGCACTGTTTTTCATCAAAATTGTACCCATCTCTCTCTCTCTGTATTTTCTTTTAGATACCTATCATTTAGCTGACAAAAGAGCATACCATTCTTTTTTAACTAAATAGTAAACAGGGAAAACCGAATAACAGTACTCTGTACTTTGATTGATACTGTTAGCAATTTTCCAAATCAATGTATGGCGTTTATATTTTTGGAGCCTTAAAATGGTGTGTTTAATTTTGGCGCTTTTAAGGTAGGCGCCAAATACGCCAAATAAAATTACATCCAAATTTTCCCGATTTATGGTATGTAGCAAAGGACTAAATTTCTATAATATCAGTTTTCTTGTTTGCCTTCCATAAAACCGAACGCTCAGCTAAGCATTACAACCCATATCCGACCACCATTTTCAAACTGGACAGGGTTCATCTTATAAATAACAAAATTACCAATGTTTCTGTTGATTCATTTTCTGCATATGCGCATTTCGTCAACTTATGTCTCATCAGTCCATATAAAACCAAAACATTTCGAAGTCCATAGAAAAGCCAAAATTTAGCTAAGGACAGAGCTATACATGAGGGAGATACTCCTTAGTTTTAAACAAAATTTTGTAAAATTTAATACTGCAAGTTGCAATAAAATCGACTTTGAAGTACTGACTATTGGGTTGGTGAATACCCTCTGGGACTTACAGTCCACCAGCAGAGGCATTGGCCAAGTGGTAATAAATAACAACTGGAGTAATGACTGTCGGAAACGACAGTGATCCC
>MJUU01003108.1:0-54539 GCA_002080025.1 Modiolus philippinarum | reverse complement strand
TATATATATATATATATATATATATATACGTAATTTTGAAAGATGGGTCAAGGAGTGCTAGCCGCTAACACTAGCAGATATGTTTTGATCTTGTTTGGCCATTTCGATCTTATTACGATCCTAACAGGCTTAACAGAATTTTGTTAAGACATTGTAAGATTTTAAAATGGTTTTCAAGATAATTGATTTCAAGGACGAACAAGACGTGTTAAGATAGTTTACGAATAAACAAGATCCACTTGTTTATTGCGTTCAGGAACAATTAAGACGAATTAAGTTTGTTAAGATCAAAGAAGATCCCGATTTGATCTCGTTTGATCTGGACAAACTTAACATATCTTGATCGCCCTTGAACGCAATTATCTTGTTTGATCTTGATAAACTGAACATATCTTGATCGTCCTTGAAAGCAATTATCTTGAAATACGACTGAATATCTTACCCAGTCTTAACAAAATTGTGTTAAGCCTGTCAAGATCGTGACAAGATCAAAATGGCCAAACAAGATCATAACATATCTGATAGTGTAAACTGCCGGCTGACTCAAGGAGCCCAGTCTGCTGGTAAAACACTGTCGCACTACGGAAGAAAAATCAAATTCAAAACTCCCAATGGGTTTAGTAAAGAATCATCATGTATTTCAGTAGACATCGGCATTATCAGTGAGAGGACAGTGTGTGTTTAAAATCCTAAGGTCACTGGATCCCAAAGCTAATTAAACGGACACGTGCAGAATATCCTATCGACATCCCCTATTGCGTAAAGAATGCAAGTTACATCCCAGTTTTTCTGGATTTTTAATCAGTTTCTGGCATTTTTAACAACATTTCCGTAAAATCGAGGATATGAAATGCCATAAGTAATAAGCTGTTTGCGAGTGACATTATATTTAGATATCAAATGTTCATATCTTCGATAAAACTTTTTAAACGTATTTAACAATTTATGAAATATGTAACCTTGCTGCAAAAGTTCTGAAGTGATAGTAAGGTTACGTTCATTGCAGTCGTCAAGAGTAGAACAAACACGTGCTAATCGTACCACTAGAAATATAAACTCCGTAGGATGGGACTAGAGGAACGTCGCCGTTAGGAAAAGGGAAATTAGTAATACTGATTTCAAAATCATCCCTTTTATCGTAAATTTTAGTTTTGATTTTACCAGAGTCAACGATGAAGGTGAGATCCAGAAAAGGGCAATTTTTAGAATCGTTATTAGCTTTATTAAATTTCAGTTGTTGTGGGTAAATGCTGTCAACAAAATCTAAAAACTGGGGATTGTCAATAGTAAGGATATCGTCAATATACCTGCTATTATCATTGAAAATAGAAATAAGTTGATCACTGTTTTGTATGGTCCCATTTTGTAATTTTTTCATGAAGTCACGTTCGTGAAAAAGATATGCAATGAGAGGTGGACAATTTGTACTCATGGGAATTCCAATGACCTGTTGATAAACAATGTTGTCAATACAAACAAAAATGTTGTCAAGCAAAAGATTAAGAGCTTTAATCGTATCATCATACGCCCAGGAGGAATGATTGTTGTAAGTAATATTAGAAAAAAATCCTTGCCTTTTTGTTACTAAGGCACGGACCATTTGATTTTCGGGGGGGGGGGTCTGGTATTTTTTAGAAAAAAATTTTCTGGCCCTGACTTTTCCCCAAAAAAATTATCTGGCCAGCATCTGGGTTGAACAATATAATCTGGCCCTGATCATGTCCATTAGAAAAAAAAAGCCCGGCTCAACAAAATTTTGTAGCATAGTGTATACGGGAAAAAATTTCCCGGCTCTGGTCAAAATCCCAGCGCCCCCCCCCCCCCCCCCTGAAAATCAAATGGTCCGTGCCTTATTGTTTGTATTTTATATGTCGAATACTTTGCGTTGAGTATTAGTTATTGCTTATACGTCCTAAACAAAGTAACTCGTGACGAATATTAGTTCTTATTTTTATATGTTCCAAAAAAAACACCTCATGATAAATATTTGTTAATTTTTGTAAATCGTTCCAAAAATTAGTAGCTCATGATTAATATTAGGAGACGGATAAAATTCTATGAATGGGTTCAGAGATGAAGTACACAATTTATATACTTATATTTGTTATCAGGTAAGTCATTTGTTATTAATGCTATAAAGAAAGTAATTATCACCAAAGAGACAACAAAACACATCGACAACAATAATGAGATAATAACATCATTTATTGTTCTAAACATTAGAAGCTCGTGGTGAATATTAGCTACTTATTTTATAAGTCCCAAACATTGTAACCTCGTGATGAATATTAGCTTCTAGTTTATACGTTCCAGAAATTATAACCTTTCGATGAATATTAGCTTCTTATTGTTTATACGTTCCAAGCATCATACTGCGTGATGAATAATAGTTACTTATTGTTTATATGTTCACGGTGATCAATATTAGTTACCTATAATTATTGTTTCTTAATTACGAGCATGGGTATCTCATGATGAATATATGTTACGTTACTTTTAATTATTTATACGTTCCAAATATAAGTATCTTGTCATGAATATTAGACACTGATTGTTTCCATGTTTTAACCATTAGTACCCCATGATGAATATTAGTTATTTATTGTTAATATGTTTCAATCAATGACGACATTCCATTCCAGGTGATGATAAATGATTGATGAAGCAGATACATCCACTGGTAATTACTTTTTGTACTTTTGTTTCAGATATATTGTGTATTGCATTCAAACAGTTTTATTATTCATTGACATTTAATTGAAGCTATTAAGTAAGGTCTGAAAGTTCGATGATTAACAGCATAAAAAAGCAATGATATCTAAATCCGTACTTGATAACATTGTCACAAAATGGAAGTTAGCATTATTGTAGACTCATCCGTTTGTAAACAATCACATCGGAATTATTTAAAATACTCCTGGTGTACGTTTACAATAGTTAATGGTACTCTTGGAGTTAATACAATTTACGGACGTCGTTGAGTAATGAAATTATGTCAGATTTTCAAATGCCTCGATTCGAAGTAATATATTTTGCTCCATTACATTAACATTTTTTTTCATTCGCTGGATTAGAATATTCATTTCCACCCTTTGCAGCTCATCCTACCAATTTCAATAGAAGTATATTGTAACACATTTTGATATAGATTCGATAAAATTGTTGTCACAATCGTCACAAAATGTAAATATGTGACAAAGCAATAATTTAAAGCCAAAAGACATAAAACAAACAAACAAACAAAATACAAAACCACACAGAATTTGTTAGAGTTATAAATATAGGATTTAGTATTCAACAATTCTAGCTTTTCTGGATTTTATTTTAGTGTCATTACAAAGAGCTGGTTACATACATAGATATAACAATTACTTAAATTATCGATTAAAGACTTAAACGTGGAAAGTTTCGCGGGTTGTTATTTTTGCGATTTTGTTCGATAAAAATCTTTCGCGAGGGGTTTTTCGCGCTCAGAGCCGTTTATGCTCGAGCGTGCCATAGTTTTTACATGTAAGATCTCAAAACCAAACTATTCGCGTGGGGGAAATTTTGGCGAGTTTTTGTCGATCGCGAAAGTTATCCCCGCGCAAAAATTTCCACGTTTACAGTACTAAAATAGCAAAATACACCAAGTGTTGAAAATTCTGGGATTCCATGTCTCTATTGTTTGTTGAAATATCATTGCTATCAGTGGAAGTTATGTTATCATACCAAATAGAAAAAAGAAGGGAAACGGGGAATGCATCAAAGAGACAACGACCCAAAGGGGAGTAATAACAACTCAAAGCCACCATAAGATCTTCAATGAACAGTGAGAAAACCCCACACCCAACGGCAGGTCGGAGTAGGCCCCTGAACAAAGAGCAATCAAGTCCAGCGAAATCAACATCATCCTAGACTCATATAGACATAAAGTAAACTAACTAGAAAAAGGACAAGACACACAAAGGCTTAATAAATTCCTGACTTAGGACATGCGCAAACCTGCTGCGCCGGGGTAAAACTAGTTTTATTGGATCCAAACCTTCCCCCTCCAGCCAATGTGATAAATCAAAAAACAATCGTAACAACAGTAAAATTCAGTTGGCAACAGGACTGAGTCAATTGTGAAAAATGAAACATGAAATCACAAGAGACTACTAACAGTTAACTGACATGACGAATGTGATATATTTATTGTTTATAAGCTATTTTATATTAGCAAATATTTTTTGCTTATATTTGATTTTGCTTTTTTCGTGAAAAAAAAATAAAAGAAAGAAACTGACGGTGTGTTAACTGATTGATTTGTATTTATACGATGGTGAAATAAAATGTCACGAACAAGGTTCAAGATAGGGGAGGGGATTGTTTCTATTTTGTGGAACCTTCTATCAGTCTGTGTGTCGGGCAATGTATGACAGCGAAGGTAAGAACTTGTTTGTTGATCATTCTACATCCATGGCCTAAATAAAACATATATGTAGCGTTGCCGTCGTCGTTGCTCGACATCTAGCAATGAATTTCGCTCAAACAGGTGCTAGGGCTGTTTTATACATGCTATGAGGCAAATTTCCTTTTACTTTCTGTTGGAAAGACAAAATCCGACGTCTGTTTGCATAATACCCCGAGAAACCCTCAAGGTTTCAACTGCAAATTTGAAATTAAAAATGTACAGGAAAATTTACCTTTTCGTTTGAATTTCTATTTGAAAGACAACCCCAACTGAAGTCGATGTACACACAATACAAGTCTGTTTTATAATAACTCAAGTCGCTTTGAAAGTTTAAACTGCAAATTTGAATCAGCCAATTTTTGGTCCAACTAATGTTGATGCCAAATCTTCAGCAAAACAATCTGTGTTATGTCAATTTATTTCATTTTATTTTCATAAGCAAGCAATGAAGGAATAAGGAGTAAATGCACATAATATAAAGTCTTCGCAATTTTATTTTTATAACTTTTTTTATGATTATCTAATTTAAATATAACAAAAATATGTTTTGACTACATTTAACCATATTCCTAAGAGTGTGATACATTTAAAAACATCAGTAAAGAATACAGAACTTCACCACCATAGCAATAGAGCGGCAAAAAATAATTTTATGAAAGAGGTTAAGAGCTTATGACTTTATTTTATCTTGAGAGGTTTTAAGAAAAATGCTACAGAACCTTACAAAAAACAAACATTAATTAACCCTTGCAAATCCAGATATGTATTGGGTTGTTTCTAAAATCATTAAACATTTTAGCCTTACATTCATCAAAGACAATGCTTTTCCAACAATCAATATGATCATATTTGTGTTATTACAAATGTATTATGTGCTGATGGCATTCGCTACTGCTGTAAATTGCAAAGTAATCTTTTTTTGGTTTGTCGATCAAAGAAACGAATTACTGCTGATTAAATAAAAATAATCTCTAAACACATTTACAATAATCTCTAAACACAATCCAGTAATTGATTGCAAACAGTTTTATCTTAATTGTCAACATCCCACTACCTGTTTCTGATTGTGTGTTTTCTTGTGAACTTTTTAATGCCAGCAGATTTAGAATTACTTAAAACAAAATGTAAACAAACTTATCAATGAATGTTTGAACCTAAGACTGATGTGTAATAGAAAAACAATCGTAACTTAAAAGAACTTCAAGAAGAATGGTTGTATTGTTAAACATTGATTTTAAAATATAAAGAATGTAGAACTATAATCTTGTAACATTATCTTTGAGATGCAGACTCAATTTAAAATAAAAAATTGTAAACTCAAAGAACAATATACAGATCCCTGAAATAAAATGCAATCAATAGCAAGTTTAACATGAAAAGGAGTTTATTTAACCCTCGTTAACAAGGACGAACCCCTTTGTATGCTTTTTATCTGTTACCGTTTTTGCCGTATCTTTGGACTTCGATTTTTGTAGTCATCGCTTTCCTTGTTCCTTCGGTATTCTACTGCCGTTGTTTCATATCAAAATTGTTTAAGAAAAGATTGGGTAATAGTTTTTATCCATGCTTTCGGTACATGTAACACAGTGTATATACGATTTACGTCATTCGGCATTCTCTTTGTCTTTCAAACCGAATGCTTGTGAAAAGTTGAATCTAAGACCATTGTCATTGATTTATCAAGAGTATGTTACCAATAACTTGCAGAAGTTTTACGGTTGACAGCACAAACGTATGGACCACTGTGGGATATCTGTTTCCCAGATGACAACACCTCTATCTTTTTCACAGCTGAAGTATTTTCTTCTTAATACCGGAACAGACATGTACAACACAGCGGGTGTTTTATAAGAAGCAGGAGATGCTAACTCTGAATGTACACCTGATCTCACCCATGGTTTTTATTACATCTGTTCGTGTGTAACCGTTTCTCTTTGCTTTGCTGTTTGTGTGATGTCCTCTTTTCTTTGTGTTTTCGACTTTGGTATTGTCTTTGGGCTATTTTTGGACTTAGGTTTCGTTTCTCACTTACTTTACCAAGCCTTGCAA
Organism: Modiolus philippinarum; assembly: GCA_002080025.1. Lineage (NCBI taxonomy): Eukaryota > Metazoa > Mollusca > Bivalvia > Mytilida > Modiolidae > Modiolus > Modiolus philippinarum. The sequence continues at coordinate 48,055 of MJUU01003108.1, read as the reverse complement.
AAAATTCTGTACTTTCTTATATCATTACAATACTGTTGTATTGTAGGGCTTATACATATTTTCCATAACAGTGTGTTATTCAAATAGCATTAGGATGAACCCCAAAGTTTACTCATATTTGTAATTATAAATTACAAACAGTGCAAACAAATTAATTTATAATTTTGTTCTTGTAAAGCTATTTTCCTGCTTATGCTTCGTCACATTTGTGAAATATTTTTTTGACGAACGGCTACGATGTTTTTAATTATTTCAATCCTGCATTTTGAGATCTCATCTGATCTCACCAATCTTTTTTTATTGGGTCCGTGTTGTTCATCTTTATATGTGTGAGTTTCTTCATTTTTTTTCTTTTCTGTGCCGTACTCATATTTGTATTTGTTCTTTGTTTTTCCGATGTTACAATACTCCTTGGATTAGTCGTTTTGATACTTGTACCAATTCATTTTCGGGACAAACCATTTCTGCGCAGAACCTGTCTCCAGAAAATACAATAGTTTTATAATTCAGTCGAGTGATTGAAAAGCCAATAGTGAAGACAACTGTCAATTCCTTTTGCATTTTTTACCCATAATTTACTTGCAACGACATATCAAATATATAACGTTGAAACAAGTGACCAACAGCGAAGAAGCTTCCTTGACGCTTGTGCTGTTTCAAATTTTTCTTGAGTATGTATATGATTGACCTACAAATCGTGCATTGTCAAATGATCAATACGATTTTAAGTCTAACAATATGTAGACATCCAATGACCTAGTAATTAACTCTTCTAACAATTTCCCTGGACAATACAAAATGACCATTGCTGTCACAGAAACGTAATAATTTGATCATGTTTGTGTTTAATACACACTTCAATGAAACATACACAACTGGCTTGAGAAAATATCTGATGATATCTTAAGTGACATTATAGTTTACCACCGAAGAAACTTCAAGAAGTCATGAAACATCTGGGTACTATCTATATTCCCCGAGATTTTAAGAGTGGACGAGACTTAGGCAGTTGTTAGGTAAACAAATAAAGGGATATGGAGTTACTTGGGGGTGTGTTGTTCATTTGCATATGTGTCTCTATTTTTATTTTTTGTGCAATACTTATGTAATGCCTTGGTTTCTATATGTTTTCGATGATGTCATTGTCTTTTGGACTTTTCTGTTTTGGACTGACGGTTCGGTTCTTAATTAACGCATACCTTAATGCATGTTTAAGGGAACGCAACTGTGTATGAAAAATCTATTTCTTGTTCTCGTCACAGGGTAGATTCAATATACATGTATGTGTCCCCTCCTGACCTTTATGACTGGGTCAAACGACATGATGTTGTGATTCATTGCTTGTTTCTTTGTGAAAATTTGGCATTATGTTCAAACTGTTTATGAATATACTTAAAGTGTTTAGTCTCTATCTTTTCACATTTGATGACAATGTGTTTTCTTAAATAGGGAAGCTGATAAAGATATGTATGTCACAAACTCACAGTAGGCACAGGTTTATTGAATAGGTTCTAATCCCAGCAACATACTCATTTTGGAACAACTTTTTCAATATTATTAGAAAAAGTGCAGTGTATAGAAACTATGCTCGTCTAAATCAAAATTATGAATTTTTCAAACTAACTGCATGACAAAAACGTATTTTAATCGTCTACTATTAGGGGTAATAACAAACTTACCGAACAGAATTTTCAGGAGCCTAAATCCAAGGGTCAAAAGGAGTAATTATGAACAAAATCACTGGAATAATTGTAAACCGCAATGATCCGGACTTGTTTCAGGTGTTACCAGAGAATTGGCATTGTAAATCGCTTTAATGGCGCGAAAACTCCCTTTCGATTGTGGCACTGTCTGGTAGCAACTTACTAGCAATTACTATTGAAATGTCCAAAGTCGTATACAATGAAAAGAACCGTACATCACAGTTCGGACCAGTAATTCAAATTTGTCAAAAGGGGCCGATATTTAGAATTAATGCCCTCTTTAGAAAACCAGACACGGAGAGGAATTTATGTTACTAAGACATGCTATCAGATACTCCAACAGAAAATGCAGTTGTAAAAATATACATGTAAAGAACAATACATTTGTGTCAAAATAAATATGATTATCTCAATTCTTATTATGACATGATCTGCCAAAGCATGGTAATTAGATATTTGTTTTTGTTCTTAATTAATTGTCCTGAAAGATTTTTAAATGAAAATGTTAAAAGAGTATCAATTATAAAGAGTTATAAAGCCATTTGGCAGTTACTTAGTAAAAAAACATAAAATAGTAAATCATGTTTAAATTATCTTCAGTTTTAATTATCAGTTTTGACTATTTCAAATATTTTACAGGCATAAGGCTAAATGTTTGATTATATTTATTCAAATATTGTGAATGAATGTTCTTGTCCTTATTGAGAGCATTTCAAAAACAGAGAACACAGAGAAACCCACAATATGGAAATAAATGGTGGGATTGCAAAACAAATCAATGAAAATACTTGGACAATCGAGATTGGTTGCTTTATGTGTTTGTGGGAATGCACCAGTTCTTGCAGAGTCGCACTAACTGCATGTCTGCCTATTTTCGACATATCTGCTAAGAATCTTTTATATTAAGACAAAAAACAATTAACTGATGTAGCTTTTGGACATTAGGAGCACAAATATCAAAATGTAATACTACAATCTGATAAATATATATAGAATAGAGTTTAATCTTTTAGAGAGGTTGAAATAAAAAAAAAGGAAAGTGTATCACCTTGGACCAAGACACGCGTGTCTTATAATGCCGTCCCACAGCTAAAAGTATAATTGTCCCAAACAGTGCTCAAATCATAAATTGAAAATCCAGTGATGCATTTGGCACAAATCACAATAGATACCTTATGTAAGTAAGCTGCATTCTTATTGGTTAATAAACGTTGTATCTATAATATAAAATGCAAAAATGAACTGAACAAGGACAGCTACATCTAACAAGGTTATTTTCGTATAATCTTTGACTCTTGTTTTAGTTTTCCGAATAGGGTTTGTAAGTCTTGTTCAATTTAAAACTTCTGGGCACAAAAAACTGTTCCCGGAAGTTACATCTTGTACGGAATCATATGACATTTTTGACAAAAAAAAAATTATTATTCTAAATCGTCATATTTTGGCGGGAACCTTTTTTAATCTTTAGTTTTATCGTGATTTCTCAGTGTCACATGAGGAGACTTACAGACTCTTTTTCAAGGCACAAAAAACAACAAATACAGAGACAACGTTTATTTTAATGCGGATGTTTGCGCATTTATTTTTGTTATTTTTTATTGGTGGGGGTATCCATCAATAATCGAATTTTTTTAACATCTTATTTTTCTTTACGAAAACAAGAGTAAAAAGAAACAAAAGACCAATAACTGACGTAAATCAATGTCGCAAAATAAGAGATCAACAAGAAAACAGAAAAAAGAAGCACACAGTCACGTATTTGCACAAATAATATGATGAAAAAAATTACAAACAATAGACTTAATTTTCATCCTTAAGGTAGATGGGTAGTCCAAAATTTTTTCCATAGATTTTCTTAATTTTCTCAGGAAAGTTTCCTTATTATATTAGCATTGAAATAAAAAAATAAAAAAGGCGGGTCACCGTGCTTGCTTTTAAAATAACTGATATCAAAATAATCAAATATTTCTAATGAATATATAGGGAAAAACAGGTATATTGTTGATTTCTTTAAAACTATTCCATAGATTTTTTTCTACTTTATTCATGTGTTAGTCCTTTGAACATACTTTTAAAAAATATAAAGAAAAATGGGGGTCACCGACTTTGTTCTCCATAAAATTTATAAAATGTGAATTTTCATAGTGATATCTATGTAAAATATTTTTATCAGATTATCTCCCTTTTTCAAATATCTTGTTCCAACTTATTTAATTATCAAGTTACCTCGCCTCGTCTTATTAGATAAAGACATGTAAATTCAACTCCATGTAGGTCCTTTGCATATTGTATTATGAATATAATATTGATTGATTTATTACAAATAAAAATATTTGCATATTTAAAAAGCAGATAATACCACAACAACATAAATAACGAATTCAAAATGGTGGAAGACTACTGATCTACCTTAAGCATTCAACGTGTGAATTCTTTTAGAAACTTACAGTTGTATTAATAAAAGGCAAATCCCGTTTCGCATGTGTGACTCGTCGCATTGTTCAGGAAAAACTCACCAAGGGTTTAGTGTCCCTTTTTTCCAAAGAACATGTATTTTCTTGGACTACTGCTGCTGTATTACGATAAACAATGTAAGCTCTTTATTAAGGGGATACGATACAGTACCAAGGGCAGATAATAACATCTCCGGATCTGGAATGTTGTTTTCGCAACGTCACAGATTAGAGCGCGACGTCATAAATCACCGGACTTCGCGAATTGCGGACAGGTTACTGTCTGTGAAAACATGTAAAATAAATCTATGATAAATTCAATGTGGTTAAATATGAATTTCTCATAACGAAATAGGGAACGTGGCAGCTCAAGATTCGACATGCTTCTCAAATTGAAACCTGATAGCAAAAATCTCCTTTCGGAATCGTTTCCAATAGAATTATTTTTTCCCAACGGCATCGTTTAGAAAAGAATCAATTTTCAGGGCAATTTCACGGCTTTTTACGATTTGAATTTTCAGGGGATGCTTTGAAAATTCAATTAAAAATCCCGTTAAAATGGGTCTTTTTATATCACAATACTTTCACGGGTTAAATACAAAATCCTGTGTCAATGTATTATCAATAAATAATAGGCGAGAGTATGATATTGATGAGGCATTATCACGATACACATGCATGATAATTTTTTAACTTTAAATGAGGGTCGGTATGATCTTTTTCGGGACAACTTTAAAGGCCAATTATTTCACTGAGAATTCGAAAAAAACAATTATCAGGAACGGAATTCGGTAAATTTTATTTTTCGGGACGACTGAGGGAATCGTACTTTTTTCTGGGGAAATCGGGATCAAAACCCTTATACCAAACCCCTTAAATTAAACCAACATAACATACAATGAATTCTGATTTTTTTTTTCATTAAAGGTCGATAGGTAAAACCAGTGAATTGGTCACTCTATATTGATCTATATACTTGAACAGCGGCATAAGGGAAATCATCACAGTCACTAGAAGAGTCGAGTTGTATTCGACTGATCTTTGTGAATATCTTCAAAAGCAAGTAACCATTAATCACAGGATCAATTCTCTGTTCTGTTTGATGTCTTTTATTTCCTGTTTAATGAAATTAGATTCTGTTGTATTTTTCGCAAAACTAAGAGAGAAATCATAAGTTTACGACGTTTTTTCAAGCAAAATATGATGTAACGTCATTTCGCGCCAAAACCGGGAATGCTCATTTGTAGCGATAAAAAATGCCAGTTTTCTCTCTGTAGCTTTAAATTAAGCACATGGACCCCCATTTTTCAAAGCGAAATTTGGAAGAGTGATGTTTCACGGAGGTCTCTGGGAATTATGAAGAAAAAATCAGTTCACAATTTTTTTCTATGTGAAATTTTACTTCCAAGAAATGAACGTGTTTTCTGTAAATATGAACATTAATGTCAATTTCGAATCACAAATGTTGGAAATTTGTTTTAAAATGTATACTTACCTTCTTTAGAAATATCTCGGTAGACTGTAGCAAAAAACCGGAAGTAATTAGCTTAATTTGTTCAAAAGTTATGACATTTTACATATTATTGTAAAAATACAATTTTTACGCAATATTTTAGAAAATAGGCAATTTTCAATCGCAATTATCTCAAAAACGAAATCGTGAAGGTATATTTTTCTTTGCAGATTTGGAAAGAGCATATTCAAATTGACTTGATTTCAAAATTTCACGAAAAAATCAGTTCAGGATCTTTACTGTATCGTATCCCCTTAACACGTATGTTACCATTTGTCAAAGTTTTTGGCATCCCCCAAAATAATAAAATGTCAAATAATGCAATTAGAGAGAATCAACACAACTGCCGATGAAGTAGAATGTCTGTTCTTAAATCTTCTGTTTCAATTGGTTTAAGTCCCTGGCAATTATATTTGATTTACACTTCTGTGTAAAAGTGTCAGTTGACAAATCAATTGACAACGTGATTTCCTTTCTTTTTACATGTTTAGACGTTTTAGTACGGAAGCGAAAAAAAAATCTCGTTATTATGAGACGTTATATCATAAGTATGAGATTATTATTATTGAAATCCTATTCTGTATATGAGAAAATTGTCATAACTTTGGTGTAACTTGCATCTTTGGTCTTTGGTCTTCCGTCTTTTGGTGTTCTTGCTTTTGCCTTGTCTCTGGATTTGTAAAATATTGTGCTTTGTTCCTTCGGTATTCTACTGCCGTTGTTTTGCATCATGTGAAAGAAACAAAACTCAAGTCGGGAATATGTTGGTCATTGGATTGTCCTTGTCTTCTTATAAAATTTTAGTTTCTTGATATTCGGGTCATTGGGTGTGGTTTATTCCATTGGTTTATTCACTTTTTAACTTTTTGGGCTATTTACGGCTTATTATCTAGTGTGAGGTTCCTCGCTGTGTGGAAGACCGTACAGTAACCCCCTAGATGCTTTGTTTTTTGTCGTTTTAACCTGGAAATGGGATGTTGTCTCCTTGACATTTACCCAATTCCCTTTCTTTTTAAATGATTAAATAAAGAAATAATAGAATAATGATAAAACCTAGTAGTAGTGGCAGTATGTAAACTACTATGTTAAAGGTTGTCTTAAACATGTGGCTTTTCAAATACAAAAACCTTAAGAACGATTACGGTTATTTCAATTTGAAACCTTAAAAATATAATCCTCATATAACAATTCAACAATAAATTTGAAAGAGATTAAATTACTACAAGAGCCTTAAACGGGCGTCAAAATCAGCTTAAACACACCTTTATCCAAGTAAACAAGGTTTACATACTATTTATTATTTTCATCAGTTGACAATTCATGACAATTCAATTGACAGTAACTTCGGTATTTAGTTATTTGAATGTCTTTGAATTAAAAATACTTTTTCTGAGAAATTTTCTGTTTCATTTACACATGCTCTCGTGCCTCACACTCATTCCGAATATCAACAAGAATGGAACGATCGCCTAAGATACCAGTGAGACGGAATGACTGGATCCTTGACCTCTTGAAATAAATATATACCGCATAAAACATAAAATATTTATGAAATTGAAGTGACTATTTTTAATTGTTCCTTCATGACAATTCTTAAACTACATTTTAGTTGACGAAAAACAATTAGCCTGAAGCGCTACAACAGATTCAATATAAACCTCCCTTAACTCAACAGTGTTCATTAATTAGTGATTCCCTCTCACTGTATTGATGTATTGATTTTTTTTCATATAGTATCAGAAATTTATACCGATTTGGACACGACTAAGCAGTCCCGTTTTAAATGTTCGCATCATCCGTCATTTATGACGTCACAAAAGCAAAGCCTTCAAAATTACTTAGACTGACTCACTATTCTAGTTTGCTCTGTTACGCTCAAGTTCAAGTTCAAGTTCAAATTCAAAAGCTTTATTTAAAGACGATATATATGGCAACAATATAACATAAGCTCTCAAGAGCTTTTAAATCGTCAAGTATAGATGACGACAAATAGAAAAATTGGAAATTTAATTGAATGACGTCACAATGTCAAAATACACAAGACAACTAATTTCAAATACATAAAAAAAATAGTGATGCGATTTAAATAGACAACTTTGTTTTAAATATTTCACTCTAAGTTGATTCTTCTTTCTTACTTTCAGTTCCAACGATGCCAATATTGTTTATCGAGGATGCTGGTGGAAGTAATGAAGTGCATTTTTTTTAATATAGTACATGTCAGTCTAAAAATGACTGTTCTGGCCTGTAAAAAATAAACTATAGGAATAAAAGCCCTGTCCTTGATAAACTTGAGTTTTCTATGTATCGTTTGCGTTTTTGTCACATGTACATTCACTCCATATCCTTCCATTATTTGCTCTCATTGACTTCATAGAGTTTAAGTTATACTTGCACTAGAACAATAAGGAAATTTATTTCACGCTTACTCTTGATAATAAAACGGTGATATCTTATATACATCAGTCATTAAAACTGAGGAAAGACGACCCTTATACTGTTTTTTATTTTTGTTCATATTTGTTTTCATTGTTTAAATGTATTGTTTATAAGTATTTGCTGCAAACTTCATGGGTTAAATAGTTTTCAATTAACTTAAAGATGTTTTTTTTTTCTTAATTCCTTTCCGGGAGATATTGATAATAATTAAATTTACCGGTATAGGAAAAATCAAAAACAAAAATACAAACAAAAATATTTCAAACTAACTATTCTTCACTTTCAATATTTTTCAATTATTATGGCTACATTAGACGATGACAATTTGAAAAAAAATGTATATTGTATCACAGTTGTAGGTAAATAAAAACGCTTGACTATCAATGCTGAACGTCTACGACGTTAAATATCATATGATGGCATGCATTCAAAATGCAAAATGCAATTTTTGTGACAAACTCGATATTAATCATAGAAAAGAATTCAAATTACACAATCTTTTGTTTCTATTCGTTTTCAGTCAATGACAATTAATTCTTTCAACGATAAACAATTGACAAACATGACATGTATTACTTCATCGCTGACTGGAAGGTTTCGTGTGATTAATTGCCGATACCATAGAATTTCACATCAAATGGAACAAAAACGTATGCCCATTCGTGAGATAACGATAGTTCTGTTATATAAAACGACAAAACTAAATGATAATATAAGTTACGACCAACACATAACAAAAAAAAAACGATAGCAATAAAAGACAAATTGATTAGGTCATAAACTAGTCGAGGGTCACAGTGGCTTGTTTATACGAGATTTTCAAAATTGCTCTTTTGTATTTGGAGGTTGGAATGAATACCTCAATAACAGTAGAGCGGGACAGAACTGGGCCCATAACACTAATGGTAACAAGATAACATGGCATGCGAGCAATGTGGCAGTTGTATTAGATTTTAATTGAGATAAGGTAGATCGACACTAATACACGGCGAATTCCACTTTCGCATATTGCGAAAATCGAGTCGGATGCGGTATTGACTTGATTTTTCAAGCCGGAATGCTCTATTCTCAGCCTTTTCATTGTGACGTCATAATAAATTGACATATTTATATCACTCACTTTCCCTCGAATTATTTCCCTTTGTCAATGATGTTTTCTATGTTGTAAACTACATAAAACATCTCTCTTAATCAAACGGTGACACATAGATTTTTCAGCTCAACAGATGGCTGAAGTGTATCTCTCTTAAATATAAAAAAAAATCAAAAACCTATCAGATATTTACTTCATATGAAAGTTCAACAATAAGCATGTTCTCATAGTTCCCCATATATTCTTTGTAAATGTTGGGGGAAAATACTAAATTTAGCCTGATAACAGAAAAGGATGATCGTTGACATATCATTTTTATTCATTTATTTATTTTATTTTTTTAACATATGAGTTAAGACCTACAAAATATATTTAAGTAAAATAAAATAAAATCGGTTTGATATTTCTGTTAGGCTCTATCTACGTTAGGTGCTCAAAAAGATAAGAGAGTTTCTCTAATGATATGTCAAGTTTAAACCGGTTTTGACCCGTTAGATAAATTTTCTTTATTCAACATATGTTGAATAAAGCCCCGTGCTATTTCCCGCAAAAATCTATTCGGAATACAATTCTCAGTGTTTATCATTTATCATTAGAGAAAAAGATTACACCACTTTATCCCGATTATTACCATATTTTATCCAATCTCGATAGTTAAATTTTAAAATTTTAACATGCTCGGCAAGCCTCGCAATTAAAATTTTAAAATTTAACTATCTCTAGTGGATAAAATATGGTAATGAACGGGATCTTGTGGTGTAATCTATATCTATTGCATCTTTGTACCCGAATATTAATTCTGTTTAACCAGTGTAATAAAACAACTATCTCGGCAAGAAATCAGAAACTTTAAGTCCCGTTTCACGTATCGAAGTCGCTATCGAAGTCGCTATAGAAGAGTAAGCATGATCTGCTTCACACGGGCACCCATCACACTGCCAATTTGTGTTTTTTTTAGGTAGTAGACCTAGATTAAGGGAAATACCTTTTTGAATCACTAACAGTCAGTTTCATCAATGCTTTTTAACCATTTATGTGGAAAAGAATAAAAATCATCTATGTTACTTAGAAGCTTACAACATATATTTATGAAAATGACCTAAACAAACCATTTAAGGCTTGCCATATGGTGTGGGATTCCTCACTGTGTTGAAGACCGTACGGTGACCCCTAGATGCTTTGTTTTGGGTCGTTCTAAACTGGATATGGGACGTTTTCTCCTTGACATTTACCCCATTTCCTTTCTTTTTAATAAACTTACACATGATTTTTAAGAGTTATGTCCCTTAACCTAGGTCTACCTTCTTAAACTCTGTAGTAAACTCCAGATTGACCAAAACTGTCTATTTTCATTCGCAAAATTATATTTATTAATGCTTCGTCAAATCATGGTGACGACCGGGAAACTTCTATAGTGACAATAATACCTGTTGTCAAGTAAGTCTACTCGATATCAACACTCGTTTTCATTGATGAATTCAATAATTTCATAACAATTCAAATCAAAAACTTAAAAAAATATAATTGTCTTTTTTCATTTTAAATTGAAATAATTTGAAAGCAGACCAACAATGCAATACTGATGGAAACAGTTAGTAACAGTTCATTTAATTCTATATTATTTTCTTCATTTTCTAAAATGTTGATATCTGATCGAGACGATAATGTGTAACGCGATGCTGATGAATTGCCTCAGGCTTTGCTTTATACAATGTGAGAGGCAAAATCAGCCACTCGTAAACTTTGTAATAAATTTAACGAAAATAATTACTTGTAACACTAAAAAGATTCCATCGCATTATTAAATTATAGATGTAACCTAATATTAAGCAATAAAAATGAAAATTTAGTAGAAATATATAACAATTCATAATCATAGTTAAAAAAGTAATAGGACAATGCTTTGGGGTTTTTTATTTTCCAAAAATGGCCATATACTAAATCTACAGTACTTTCGGTATTTTGTTATTTATTATCCACTTGATCTTGCTTTTTTGGTTAGTTTTGGTTAGTCCCAGTGGAATTCTAGCAACCCAGTAGTCAGCACTTAGGTGCTGAACCGAAAACCGATTTAATTTTGAAACTTGCAATATGGAATTATAGAAAATTTTGAAAAACTGCAGAGATTCTATCTTGTGCATAACTCTGTCCTTCGCCAATTTGGCTTTTCATTTAGATCCCTTTGGTTATTCGTTCTCTTTAAGATTTTACAAATTTGGGCTGAAAGTTTTTGAAAATGTTCGGATTTTATCTGCACTGAGATATAAGTTGTCGAAATAACTACATACTACTAAATTGACAGTAACTTCGGTATTTGGTTAATTAGATATGACGAAGAACGCGTGAATTAGACACTCTGGAAGTACTACAGTCGCCACTTCGAGATTGGCAAGTATAATGTAGCCGTCTTTGATTACAATATTAAACTTAAACTGATATTCATACGTGTCATCCTGACGTGTTACCGGCTAAGAACTTATCTTTCAACGTATACCTCACATGACGGATGAAACAGGCACAACATCATGCTTAATCTTGAGCTTGATCAAAAACGAAAATAGAAACATTTGTATTATGCATTAATCTAAGTTGTAATTTCAATTAAAGAATATAGAAATGCTGAGAATTACTCTATCTTATTATCTATTCTTTCATTGAAATCACACGTTTACAAATATTTTTATTTTCGTTTTTGATCAAATTTATGTTTGAGCACGATTTTGACATGTTATTTCTGTTACACGTCATTGAAGCTACTTTCTATCGTCCTTGAATTGTATATTTGCCAGGTAGTCCCCTGGTAGAGTTCCACAATGCCGACATGGTGGGCAGTTTACCTCTGTCTCCCTTGGTGATGTTTAGTTGTTTTAGTTGTTAATATCTTGCATATTTAGTCTTCTGGTTTCCTTTATAATTTTGGCCTACTCTACCATATCTATCTTGATCAAACTTTTTTTTTGAAACTTCTTGGAAAATCTAAGTTTTTACTGTTGCAAAAAAAAAAAATCTGTTTTCCATCTCCTCTAGCGCGTCGCCGAAAAGTTCTGTTTGCGACAGTAATTCTACGATTAACCCCCTCATATCCTAAAATACAGTTGATGTTGGATTAGTAAACCCTCACTAAATATCCGTCCACGACAAATAAACACAGTCGGTGACCCATTATTTATGTATAATTCATGTTTTATTCCTTAATTTTTTGCATTGGCCGTTTACTGTATATTTTGCTACCTGCATCAATTTTATAATATACGAACACTTATAAACAAATAAATCAAAATAGGATTGTAGACATTACTTACACAGGATATGTAATCCATAAATGGCTAACACTGAATAAAGAAAAGAAAGAAGTTAAAAGTATTTCTAATTTAAGAAAGATGTTAACTTAAAGTAAAGCTGAAAATAACTTGTGATGTGGTGTCGATATGAAACATTTACGACTTTCTATAGACTGTGAACTATTTTGACGAATATCTTACTCTACTTATCTGTCCGACAAATAAAACAAAAATAGAGTTTTAAAAATAATGCAATCTGTTCCTTCTTTTATGATAATAATTTTTCAGTATGAAAGGCAGAACAACTGTGTCCAAGAGAATCATAATAATGGCGACTGCATTTCTAAAATTAAAATGGCCGACCATAGTATCGTTGACACGCAAAGAAATTCATTATACTGTATCCGTTTTTTATCAAACTGCATTATATGTAGCAAAGATCAAAGATATTTGTACATAAAAACAGAAATAGAACGTCTTTGGAAATATATAGGCTGTTCTTGAATGTGTACTTTAAATCAATGTTTAACGTTCTGTCGAGTATAAACAGATGAAGGGATATGGAGTAAATGTACACGGGACAAAATCCCTATAAATACATGGTAAGATTAAGCCATACGAAAAGCGCTTTCATTGGTGTTCTTCATCTAAAAGTCACCATGACGCCTTCAACAAATGGCAAACACTCCTACCTCATAGTAAGTTCAAAACGGCACCTAGTCCCAGTTTGAGCGGAATTCACTTGCTAAATTTTTAAAAACGCTACATTCCGGTATCTTTACATTTTGTAATGGATGTGGGATCTTCAACAAATATGACATATACATGAACTGTCCTTGAAGATGTACATTTTGTCAGTAAACATACACTGTCCTAGAATGTGTACTTTTAATCAGATATACATAGACTCTGAATGACGTATGAATAGACTGAACTTAACTGTGTACATTTTATCAGGCATTATGCATTATAAATGAGCAATCATAGGATATGGACTAAATGCACACGAGGCAAAGTCCCTGCGCATACATGGAAGAAGCAAGCAAAGGAACAACGCTTTCATTGTTGTTCTTCATCCTCTTCATCTTCATCAGTTTTACACATCTGCGAGTTTATTGTCTTCTAAATGTTGAGGTTTTATCTGCACTGAAGGGACATAAGTTATCGAAATGGCTATATGCAGAACCTAAATATACGCCGCTGTCGGTATTTTGTGACTTGATGCAGACTGAACTTGAATGTATACTTTTGTGACAGACAGAACAGTTTACCTGCGTAGTAGGTAGTGGATTTAAATAGCAAGTAAATCGACTTGGACATAGACTGAAATTGCTTTTGCTAGAGCCGGTACCAAGTCCGGGTGTCCCGAGTTCCTTTCGTTGTTAACGTTTGTCTTTTGTCTTATTTGTGTTTTTCCTGTGTAGTTCCCTGGCAGATTATGGCATGTTATTGTAATTTTCAGCAATTGTAAATGTTTCCTGTTGTCCTTTTTATTTCATTGGATAGCAGATTCGGTAAGGCGGCTGGATGGAGTGCCAGAGAACCCTGGTTCAATTTTCGGTGGTGACCTTAGAGAATTGTATTCGAGATTCATGCTCTACCGTTACATTTGGCGCCCAACTAAATAGTATTTGTTAGATGCAGTTAACCAGGGTTTGTGTGCGTGATTTGTATGGAGAGTCATAGCAAGTATGATGACTCTCGCGGTGGGGGAAGTGTGACTGCGTTGTAGTAGGTGGATTATTTAAATAGCCAGTCAGTAAATCGACTTGGCTAACAGATTGATTCTTTAGTCTACTCGGTTAGGCGGATGGCTTGTATGCTAGAGGTCCTGGGTTCACTTTAGACAATTTTATATGGAGATGCATGGTTTCTGGTTACACTTCAAATCAAAAGTTCTGTATAGTATACATAGACTGTACTTGAATATGAACTTTAAATCAGACTTTTTTTCATAATAAGACGTTTTTCACGGAATTCCACACATTTACACCGAAAATGTTCCCTTGTTAAATAGAAAATATTATTTTATTAAGATTTACCTCTCATTTGATTTTTTTCTCAGAGGTTTATTGCTTTCAATTTTAAATACAAATAGTCAAAGTACAGATAGGTAAAGTTAATTACACGCCATAGAATATGTACATGTACACTAACGGTTCTTCATGTCTGTTTCAGATTGCAGTTCACCTTGGCATGAATGTTGGATGTATGAAGGTGTTTCAGGTAAAAATTATACCTAAGTGACTGTAACACGCTTATAGTTTTCATCACTTGAATGTGAATCATCGCAGTAAAATTAAAGCAAACTAAGCGACAAACATTGGGTGATTCAACCATACCACATTATTAAAGAAGGTCGTTAAAAGAATATGACAAAGAGTCCGACATTCATTGGTTCGACACTTAAAAGTTCGACATTCATTAGTTCGACACTGGGGTGGATCCAGCCTTTCCAAAGAAATTGATGGGGGATTCCAGCTATTTATCAGTCTTCCATTTTTTTGCAGCCGCTTTGTCTTTTTGCCCTATGGATTTCGGCTCCTGACAATTTTGGTTGGTTATTTTTATTAACCCTCTCTGCATTTTAGGTTAATTTTTCCTATATTCTGCAAGAAATTGAATAATTTTCAAAAAAGGGGGCACAAAACCTTACCCAACCCCTGTATTCATCATTGAACAATGATAACACGGACACCACATAAATAGTACCACAGGTAATTTATTTGACAGCAAAAGCCCTTACCGCTGAAAGATCGTGGTCTAATGATCCGATACTAGCTAGTTGTATGAAAGAAGAATTGCTATTTGTCCGTGGATTTTGTTGATATGATGGGCCATTTTCTAAATATGTTCAAAAGTTATTGAAAATCTTGCAAAGTGGTCTGGTATGTGTTCTTAGGAAAAAATGACACATTTGTTTGTTTTCTGACATATTAGCAGTCGAACATGGCTGTTAATAGCATTTTGTGTCCATTTAAACCATTTTGCAGTGATTTGGAAGATGGTACTACTCTTAGAACACAAAAAACCTAAACCAGTATATACAGTAGGGTACAGACATAAGCTCTCTACAAGTTAACTTGAACTAGTCATAAAAGCTCTTCTAAGTTAACTTAGGACCGTTTTCAAGTTAAATTAGACCAGTATTAGAGCAGTCATAAAACTACTCTTAGTTACCTTTAGAACTGTTCTAGAGCCCTGACTGCTCTGACCTGTTCTTGTCATAGAATCCTGACTGCTTTGACCTGTCCTGGTCATAGAGCCCTGACTGCTCTGACCTGCTCTGGTCATAGAGCCCTGACCGTTCTAACCTGTAATAGAATCCTGACTGCTCTGACCTGTCATAGAACCCTGACTGCTTTAATGTTACACCGATGGAAACATTCAACATTCCCAAATTAGCGCTCATCGTGTGCATCGTGTGCAATCATCGTGTACTACGTGTGCGTGTATCGTGTAACGTTCTCCGTTCATCAGTTCATTGCGTGTTTCGTGAAACGTGCTTTTAAAGTCCACTTTTTATAGATATATTTGCCCGTTTTCTTTGCCTAGACAAATTATATATTTTCATCGCTTTTTCTTATATATTTTAGGTTAAATTACAGTAAGTTGAAGTATTGTGGGCATCGATGTAATATCTGCCTTTTCTTATATATTTTAGGTTAATTTACAGCAAGTTGAAGTATTGCGGGCATCGATATAATATCGAATGAAGAAAATCTTCCTTTTGTTATATATATAAGGTTAAATTACATAAAGTTGAAGTATTGAGGGCATTGATATAATTTCGAATGAAGAAAATCTTGCTTTGTTGTATATTTTAGGTTAAATTACAACAAGTTGCAGGCATCGATATAGTATCGAATGAAAAAAATCTGCCTTTTCTTATATATTTTAGGTTCAATTACAGCAAAATAAAGTATTGCGGGCATCGATATAATATCGAATGAAGAAAATCTGCCTTTTCTTATATATTTTAGGTTCAATTAAAGCAAAATAAAGTATTGCAGGCATTGATATAATATCGAATGAAGAAAATCTGCTTTTTCTTATTCATTTTAGGTTAAATTACAAAAAGTTGGAATAATTGTTGGCATCGTTATAATATCGAATAAAGAAAATGTGCCTTTTTTATATATTTTAGGCTAAATTACAACTAGTTGCAGTATGGCAGGCATCGCCACATTCCCAGGGTACATTTTGAAATGAAGAAGGTCTGCCTTTTGTTATATCTTTTAGTTAAATTACACCAAGTTTCTGTATTATATGCGCATCATCATTACGTGGAAATGAAATATTCACCTCTTCTGATATTTGATATTTGTTGCTGTTTGCAAAATATTTTATTTTCTATAGGACTGATTTTTATTCAGTTTTATTTATTTATTTATCTAATTGTTTATTTTACAAAATGACGAAAATTAACAGTATTACAATTTTCGAATACATAAAAGTGACTCTTTTTTGATAGTTTTGATAAGGTTACGACAAAATTGAAGAAAATTGCACTCAACGAGTGAAAAATGTGTGCGTTCGTTGTGTGAATCGTGTTGCGTGGTGTTAGGAATGTGGGACGTATCCATCGCTGTTTTAAATTTTGAGTATTTACAGTTCTTGTATTGTTTTAGAGCTATACAACTAATCAGAGCAATCAGGATTCTTTGACAGGTTAGAGCGGTAAGGGCTCTATGAGTCATCAGAGCAGTCGGGGCTCTATGACATTTCAGAGCAGTCAGGATTCTATGACAGGTTAGAGCGGCCAGGGCTCTATGACTGCATGGTCAGAGCAGCCAGTGCTCTATGACTGGTCAGAGCAGTCAGGATTCTATGACTGCTCCAAGTAAACTTCAAGTTAACTAAGGAATGTTGTCATAATTGCTCACAAATTTAACTTGGACGAGAGGTTATATCTGCACCCTACTGTAAACATTTGCTCTCCCACAAGGCAGTAATTTTAGTTTTGTGTCGTAGGTGCTTTACAATGAATTTTGAAGAAAACCTACAAAAATTGTAACAAAAGGCTCTCAAGAGGTTGTTTTGCTCATCCAGGCCAATCCTGAAAGCTGAAAGATACAGTCAAAATAATCCCAATGTTTAAGGATCTCTTTTTCCAGTTTGTAAGATGTCGATATAATAAGTTTATGATCCAAAGTTAAACTATATTCCCCACTGCCAAATATTTTGGATGTAATCTTTTTTGAAAGGCACCACCCAAGGACTAATGTGACCCAACTTTGGTTAAAATTGATGCAGCGGTTTCAGAGGAGAATATCTTTGAATCAAAGTTTACGACGAAAACGGATTACGGTAGACGGCCGCAAAGTGATGGCATAGCCAAGTAGGTTAAAAAAAATGTGGCAAAATTGTAGTCAAGTGCCAAGTTCAGTGGCTGAATATTTTACCTAAAAGGATATGAAAATTGATTTGAATTGATTTTGTGATGAAATCGTATATAACAGATAGCTTGTAAAACCTTTTTGGTTAAGGTTAAATGCATTAGTTTTGTGCTTGCATATTCAAAGACAAAAAAGTCCGTGAGCTCTACAGTGCAAAAATTTCAAATCACGCCAATGAACGAGATGCATAAAAAATCTTCGTGTATACCAACACTTTATTTGTAATATAAAGCTATATTTGACATTTGCCCTTTTAGTATCATTTCATTAATTTTATCCGTCCGACATAAATTTAAAACAGACAGACAGTCAGAATATAAAAATAACAAGAGTTCATTGAGATCTTTCGAATCAGCATAAGAACTATTGGTCAGACGAGCGACTGTTGGAAACCGTTCCAGTATTTTTAGGACAATGAATTAAAGAAAAAAAGTTGTTGAATTGAACTATCAAGTGTCCGACAAATGAGTGTCAGACAAATAAGTGTCAGACTAATAAGTGTTGGATTAATGAATGTCGGACTAAAAAGATGACCCCCTTGTTGAAAGCAGTTTTGGAAATGTTCATCTTTATAAGAATAAGAAATGTTTTTTGTCTCATTCTTATACTATTACTCCAGTTTGAAAATTGGCAAATCAGTGTGATTTTTTATTATTTCTAAGCCAATTCAGCATTTTCAGGCCAGTGTTTTCACCCAGGTTGTAACACAACTCAAATTATTATATTTTACTAAGTAAGAGAAGATTTAATTGAATGAGAGCAATCGTGTGACTTCAGAATAACTCAGATGTTTTAGCAAACAACCTCGATATTACATCACTGCGGGAACAACCCTATTGTTTCCCGCTGAACAACCCGGATATGACGTCACAGAGAGAAACAATCCTTTAGATTCTAAAAATCACAAGCAGATAATATCAATCTTCTTTGTGAGATTAAAACCATAATAAGACCTCTTGATTTGATATTAATGAAACTGTTTAAAATATAATAAAATAATTATGGCCCTCTGTTGAAGTGAAACATCCAGATTTGTCAACCCTTTGAGGCGTGGTTTCCCTCGGGCATAGCCCTCGGGAAACAACTCCCTCCTCGGGTTGACAAATCTGGATGTTTCCCTTAACATCGGGCCATAATTGTTTATTGTTTAGGACACAATTAAAAATCTGAAATTCATTTTTGTCAAAGAGTATTTCATTTGGAAAATGTATTCATGTCAGTTTGAATTTCAATTTCAGGTCCACATTACTGGGGTAAAATCAATACGCGGTGGGTGCTGTGCAGTAAAGGAAAGAACCAATCACCTATTGACATAGAACCCAAACATCTACTCTTTGATCCTGGTTTAAAACATCTTAAAATTACAGGTAGACAGGTATAATTTTAATTAACAATAAGTGCACCTATGTTTCATGATAAAAGAACAAACGTGGTCGTCAGTATTTACAGAGTTTCCACAAAAGCACTCGAACGATTGTTTTGAATTACTTTTGAATCACTTAAATCTCTTTACAAAAAGACCACAATAAGTCTAATTATCACATAATGAACTATTCTGTACTTGAGAGTTATGAATAATTGAAAAACAATTCCTTTTATGAGTTTTAACTGCATTTCAAAGGGAACGACATGCAATATTGCAACAACAACAGTATTCACATATTACAATACGCGACTTTCGAGATAGGAACTCTCGTGTAAACGATCGCTTCAGATACCAGTAAGAAGGAATACTGGATTTTTAAACCTATTGAAATAAATATATACCGAATAAACACTGTTTGTGAAATTGAAGTGTATTATAATGTTTCCTATATGTCAATTCTTTAACTTAATTTTTTTTACGAAAAACTATTAACCTGAAGCGCTACAAATCGATTTAATATAAATCACCCTTAGCTCAACATTGTTAATTAATTAGTGATGCCCTCTCAATGTATTGATGTATTGATTTTTTCGTATAAAAATAGGACCTTTTTTCCGGAGTGAACACGATTCAAAAGTCGCGTATTCATTGGCTTTCAACTTTGAAAAAGTCATGCATCAGAACAATACAAAAATGCAAATATCTGTTGGTATTGTAAATAGAGTTGAAATATACAAATTGTGACTGGGTCTAAATTAAAGGCAATATTATATGTTGTTATTGTTATTTCTGAAATTTTTGTATAGATCAAAGGGAGTTATAACACATTATCTAACAGAATTGTCAAGAGCCGAAATGCAGAGGGCAATGTGGCACAAAGGCAAAACAGGTGGAAAAAAACACTGGCAAAATTATCAACCGAGATGATACTTACCTGGTACATGAATTCCGAAAGAGTGGTGGGTAAAACCGGGTTTTATGGCGTGCCAAACGTCCATTTAGTGTGTTTATTTAAAATCGAAATATTTCGATGTACGCTTAATCCACTATCACAATTGCGGTATTGTCCGATATACATGAATTGTTTCGATTCTAATATCACAGAAAATAGAATTTTCCTTTCTGACGCGACCTAAGAGAAAACGAATTTCCCGTCTCCATTGCTGTATGTACCTATGACGTCACAATACAAAATCTGACATTTTCAAAGGGATGTAGGTTCAAAATCAAAATCGAAAGCAAAGCAATGCAAATATACCTGTCTGAATGGCATTATGTTGTTAAAAATGTTTTTTAACCTTTATTTCCTTCATAAACTGAGACGAACAAAATTACAATCATGGTTGTTTTGCATCCCTTATACTCTTATTCCGATACCAATTGCGCATGTGCGAAGTATATGGTTATTGAGTTTTAAACAGATGGACGAAGAGCCATATTAGAACTTAGGATGAGGAATACTTCTAAAGTAGGTAATGTTCACGTAAGCCATGTATGAATTACGAAGTGATCCCAATTTTTTAACGTTTACTTGAAAAATTGCAATTAACTAACCAAGCATACCTGTAGTGTCTTCACCAGATACCCCCATGTAAAAAATTATATTTCATCCGATCATTGCATAACCAACAAGGTCTTCAGAATAGTAATCTTTATTTAAACAGCCATTTCAGATATTGAATGATTGTGTGTAAAGTATTTGAGTGTTTAGCATATTTACATTTTTGCTTTGTTATTTTCAGATAAATGGTACTTTAGAAAATAAAGGAACTGATTTGACATTTAAGCTGCAAAATTATAGTAAAGTGTTAATTTCAGAAGGACCATTATCATATACCTACAGACTACATCAAATCAAATTTCATTTTGGTGGAAATGATTTACTGGGATCCGAACATTCGGTCGGGGGAAAACATTTTGCAGCTGAGGTAATGTCATATGTTTACAGTTGATTTTCGACATATGTTAGAAATCAGATATTATATGTTGTTTAAACACTATGGTAAGGGCTTACGCGAACACGGCAAGAAAGAGAAACACAGATAGAGCTCGCATAGACTGATCATAGACAAATATTCCCTGTATGACTCAAATCATTAATTATTGTTTAATATCTATACAGTGACAGTTTACTAAGTTGAAATTAACTTGTCTGGTTTTGAAACCAAGTTATGAAATAAATAATTTTGACTTTCACGTCAAAATGAATGATGTGCATGAAATCGCGAGGAATGATGATTTTTTTTTCTTTGAAAACGGTCACATACGGACTATTAAATTAGCTTTCAGAGTACGTTAGCTTTTTACCCCAAAAAAAAAACGCCCATTCAGGAGTGATTATACATGCATCACATAATTGTGTCCGCGTTCTTGAAAGGTCAGGCACTGCATCTTAGCCCAAGGGATCATTTGGAATACCCGAAAGACATAATTTCATGAATGGCAAAAACTTCCTATCTCACGTTTACATCCAATGGCCGTACATTTGACTATGCTTGTAAAAGACATGCGGTTCTTTTATATTTTCTATTTATATATATTTTTTCCAGATGCAGATGATGTTTTATAATTCTGATCTTCATTCTAATTATACACATGCAGTTAACTTCTCAAGAGGACTAGTAGTCTTAGCCATTTTTCTAAAGGTATGTTTCCGTTACATGTTCTGAAAAAAGGGTATTAATTGATACTTACACTTTAATAGGGTCTCAGTGTGGGGTTCCATTCCAGAAATCAAATAATTTCTTTACTTTCCCGCTTCCTGAGCGGTTAATTATTTAACAAAGACAATTGAAAAAATTCACCTGTTCCCGTTTCATTGGCTCTTTTCCAGTGGTTCCCACTTCACGCTCGACATCGTTTCAAATTTTAACGTGCTCTTCTTTGCCACGATTCCGTTTCCCGCCTACTTAAAAAGGCCAATGCTGTTTTCCGCCTATACCAAATCGAGACGGAATTTTATCTTTAGAGTGCGTAATAATTTTGTCATCTGTTTTATTATTTTTCATACAAATCAGACAGCACAGTTATTTTTTGATAATAAAACATGTCGAAGGAAAAAAAAAATAAATGACTGAAGTCTAAATACAGGTTACAGTAAGCCAGAAAAGTTCAAAAACATATTTATTTTCAAAGATTAAAGTGAACAACCATAAGAACTATAGAAAGCCGATTATTCTACCAGCACAAACAATAGCTAGCGGTCTTGTAGTATAAAAATCTACCCCTTCTATGTCCCGTTTCCCTGTAATGCATTAAACATTAGTATAGAACCCAATACTATTTACTTTAAAACCACTATCTTGAAGAAGAAAGAAATTGAACAAAAAGCAATTAGAAAAGTACTGGTAAGTCAAAGATTTGAAATTGCCGAGTCATTGACGTCATCAAAAGAGTTGTGTTTGTAACTTACCAGCAGAGTATTGTTCATATTAGATGGCAATACATTGAAGGAAATACCAAATGAAAAAAATGAATAACTAAATACTGAACTTACTGTCAATTTAATTTCTGCATATGCGCATTTCGGTAACTTATGTCTCTTCAGTGCAGATAAAATCTAAAGGTTTGGGAGACCATAACTCAAAAATATGTAAAAACTGATAGAGAACAAATAACCAAATTGAATATAATTTAAATGTAAAGCCAAAATTAGCTAAGTACAAAAATACCAAAGTTGCAAAAATGAACAGTAAATTTAGTTATGCTGTACACGTGTTTCGAGGAGTAACCTCTCATCAGCAGCATTAAATTCAAATAATATGGAAAGCCATAATCAAAAAATTGTAAACAAAGAAGTACTGATTAAGGACGGAGCTTTGCATGAGGGAGATACTCCTTAGTTTTCAACAAAATTTACAAAAAAATAGATATTGTAAGGTTCCAAATTGAATCGGCTTTCGGGTCAGCACTGAAGTACTGACTACTGGGCAGTAGCATCAACCCTATGAAATAATGTTAAAATGTGTTATCGTGATATGTAATCTAATTTCAAGCTCTTAGCTGAAACTTTTTTTTGTCAGGATATCTTTCGTTTATGACAAAATAATCATAAAGGGCTTCATTTATATAAATATAGGAAAGCTGTTTTTTTACCGATTGAAATCAGCCAGGTTCTTTCAGTTCTTCCGTAAAACTGATACAGATAGTTCGTTTTTGAGATGATATTGTGGAAATATGCAAGAAGAACAGAAATATTATATAGAATAATAATGTTTTGAAAGATGCCGTTTTTATATCAGCTACTTTATCTACACTTGTCAGTTTGATTTTGTATGCCCATTGAATTCTACACTGAAGTTTACGGTTTATGGTTCGCTTACGCAGGCATATTCTAACAGCAATCGTTTTGCTTCGTTTTTCTATTTGTTTATAAAACTCAAGGCATATACTGTACGCCTATTTGTGAAATGTAATGTAATTCAATGTAACTGAGCTCTTTAGGATGCATTTTATCATATATTTATCATTCCGTGTATTGTTCTCGGTCGGTGTCCTTGGGACTGGATTTGGCCTCTTATTTCGATGTTTTTGGCAATGAGTATTTGCTGACTAGTTTATTATAATACTGTTGATACCCCTTTAAACATGTGTACAGCACAATTTACTGTTTATAATGCAACTTTTGTATTTAATATTTTAAACAATTGGGTTGATGCTACTGCCGGCAGACCAGAGGTACCCGATGGATTTCACTGTGTCAATAGTCAGACTTGATGACAATGGCAGTTTTACATTTTTAATAGAATTTACTGTTTTTATCAAAATTATAGCCCCTTATAAATATCGAAACTTCATTCCGTGTATTGCACCCAGTCAGTGGTGTCCATTGCACTGCATTTAGCCGCCTATTTTGCTATTTTAATGAGTGTTGTTTTCTGACTACTTTTGGATTCTGGTTTTCCTCTTACTTGATTCTAATACGGCTAATGAGAGGCTACTCCCTAAACACGTGTACAGCATGACATTTACTGTTTACTATGCAATATGGGTATTTTGTACTTACAAAGATGGCGATAAAGACAGAAAATAAGACTATAAAAATAATATATAGGATAAATCATTATACGCATTTTATTTGTCCTGCTAAATAATCGAACGGTATAAAGATACACATTGTTGCTTTTACAAACATTTAGCGTACGATATTGTCGTTGGTTTCACGAAAGTTCTACCTATTTAAAAGCTGATTTTATGTAAATTTAAGATTTTATATAAAGTTAAGACATATCCTTAAAAAGAATTATTTGTTTATTATTTATCTTTTAGATTACAGATAATGAAACGCATACAGAGCTGTCAAAAATTACGTCAAATTTAGGAAATGTTAAACATAAAGGTATGACTAAAGAATTTAAACAACGAACATTATGGGGTACTGTGTCCATAGAGGAGCCATTTTAGATAGCAGATCGTATTCTTTTCAATCGCGATGAGTCTCTAAGTTTTGTCATGTGACACCGAGAATTTACGATAAATTTGCAATTTGAACACGTTTCGCATCTAAATATTACGGCTTAGGGTTTTGACGTTCAGATTTTTCTTAAGTAAAATAAATTTAAATTACCAGTACAGTGTTTTAGACGAAACGTAGAGACAATTTAAAGAATCAGTGGTGCTAATTCTTGTTGTCGATTGATAGACTTTCGCATATTCAGCTGGTTATATCGTTTTTGTTTCTTTCATGCAGTTTTGAGTCCCCTTATTCTGTATGGATAGATAGGTGATAATGAGACATTTATAAGTTTCATAGTAAAGCATGCCCTCAAATACAATGCAAACGAATTTCGAAGCAGGAAACCATGTCATAAAACGCTGAAAATGTTATACCGTATATCATTTACGGTGTAAAATTGAACATTAAATGATAAGGCATATCAAGAATTGAAAGATTATGGAAGCCATTTTGAACAACCTTCGGGCATATATTGGCATTTCTTTGTCAGTTGTGTATTATTTTTGATGTCAAACTTAGGCCATTTGCAAAAATAAACATTTGAATGTATGCTATAAAACAAAGAACTATAAACATACATACAGAAAAAAGAACAAGATTACGTGAAACATAGAGAAATATATGATTACTGTTATAAAATTTAAGTTTTTTTAACTGATAAAAAATATATCTACTTCTACCAAATGAAATATTTCTTCGCCAGCATGTTAAAATCGGAATTGTGCTTTTGACTTGCTGAATGAGGATGTTTTTTTATTTCCCGTAAAATTTGTGTAAAACGCGAAAAATCTCAAATGGCAGAAAATCTTTTACGTACAAATGAAACCCACTGACGTGAATTGGAGACAAAATCATCCCCCGTGAGGAAAACCTATCACCTAAAATTCAATGCTCAACAAAGTCCTGGAGAGTAATGTTAATCTACTGTAACATCTCTTTATAACACACAAACGAATTTCTGTACTGTATCAATTTACTTCTTTTTTAAAATAGATGTAACAGTTTTCCGATATTTTAAAATTTATTGTTGACTATAGTGGATTTGATAGTCTCATTTGATTGAATTCTTTAGGGCGTCGTCAAGTTTTATTCAAATTCAGAATTAAAACAATTAAGTTATTTCCTTATTGAGTAATCGATGTAATCTTATTGAAATGAATGATTATTCGGGGTTTGATTTCTGTTCATAGCCAATTTTAGTAATTTTCGCTCTTTCTATTAAAAGTCCGATTTCAGTTACTAAACAAATAAAGGGATATGGGGTATATGTACATGAGACAAAATCTCTATAAACATTTGGTAAGAATAAGCAAATGGAGCAAAGCTTTCATTGTTGTTCTTCATCTTGAAGTCACCATGAGGCCATCAACAAAGACCAAACAGTAAGTTAAAGACGGCGCCTTACACCGGTTTGAGCGAAATTCATTTGCTAAATGTTGAACAACGCCACATCTATGTTTCTACCTTGTCGTGGATGCGGGGTCGTCAACAAGCATATCAAATCAGGCAAAGTACTCTACAAACACTTTACTTGTATGTAAAATCTTAAAATCTGAATTTTGTCTGCATCGAACAGAGATTTACATCTGTAAAAACTGCAATCCTATAAACTTTTAAATCTATATTGCTATATTGTTGGTATTTTTCTTGCAAGTTCAAACTATCATTATTTTTTCTATAATCAACAGGTGATTTGTTTTCATTGACCTGAACCCTTTTAAATGCTTTTTGTTTTTTTCAAATGTTCATTAAAATGCTCAATTGGCATTTACATGTGATTATACCTACGGATGTAATGCACGGCACACCACAATGTCTGATTCTGATTATAAAGTAGTATCTCTGTTTTTTAGAATTTTGCTTTGCGTTGTTTCTTAGCTGATTTAAGCTTTTTTAATATTTTGGTGTATTGGTTTTCCGATGTTTTAATTTGATATGCAGTTAGGAGACACAAATTGTCCAAATAGCCATCTATATAACTAAAAGCTCTATACTTAGCTGATTTTGGCTGTCATTTTAAGTCCTATTGGTAATTTGTTCTGTCTCAGCTTTTTCGGTGTATGAATTTCCAAACGTTTTGATTAGATCTGCACTGAAGAGAAACTAAATTCACGGGAACTTCGGTATTGTGTAATTTACAGTAAATTCGGTATTTTTTTCCCTTGAACTAAGATTTCATTTTTTTTTTTCAAATTGATCAATAGCAAACAGAAGTATAATAAGTAGACTGACCGTTATCGAAACATATTTTAATTCAAAATATTTGCTTGAATGCGGGACTTTTGAGTCGTGTTCACTCCGGAAAAATTTGTGTGTATTATATTAAAATAATCAATACATCAATACATTGAGACGGAATCACTAATAAATTGACACTGTTGAGCTAAGGGTGATATATTTTTTATCTATTTGTAGCGCTTCAGGTTAATTGTTTTTTGTTAATTAAAATTTAATTCAATAATCGTCATGTAGGACAAATTATAAGCACACTTCAGTTCCATAAATAGTTTGTTTTTAGGTGGTATATATATTTATTTCGATAGGTCAGGAATCAAGTTATCATTCCTACTGGTATTTTAGGAGATCGTTTCCGCCTTCAATTACACCAGAGTTCCTATCTCGAATGTCCCGTATTACGTGTATACCAATTTTTTCTTTATTTTTTTTATTTTTTATTTTTATTTTTTTTTTTATTTTATTTATTTATTTTTTTTGAACTTTTAACTTGACATCTTTGAACTCTACGTAATCTCTTCCAAATATGTTGCTTTTTTTTGCAGGAGATAAAATGGATCTACGTTATATAAATTTGATAAATTTGTTTCCCAATAGTCACCAGTATCTGACGTATGAGGGGTCAATTACACAACCAGGGTGTCATGAGACAGTTACGTGGGTTATAATGAACAGACCGATTGTCATTCACAGAGACCAGGTAGGCGATTGTGAAAGTTAGTGAATAATTTTGAAACTTTGAAATACATAGCATCATACATGGTTTTAATTGCAAGATAGAGAAATCTTACACACAGAATTCTATCAACTTAAACGGAGTTTGATTTTTGAAAAATTAATATATGTTTTTTTACTAACATACTGTAGTTGACGTTCGCCATCAACATGTCAATGTCTACAGGACAAAATCCATTTTGGGAAAGGACTTATAGATCAGATTATTTTCCAAATAACCAATGAAGGAATAGGGAGTAAATGTACATGTAATAAAGTCTTTTCAAATACATGACAAAAACAAGCAATGGAACAACGCTTTCATGGTTGTTTTTCATCTTGAATTTACAATGATGACCACAACAATAAGCTTTGCTCATACCTCACAGTAAGTTCAAGACGACCACTAGCTTCGGGTTGAGCGAAAGTCCACTTTAATGTCATGTGAATCTTCTATTGGCGCTAGAATTTTTTGTCTTTTCTCAAGTGAAGCGCCGTTATGCACGAATAAAGACATTTCTTAAATAAGTGAGAAATATTCAGATCTGCAGTTTTAATCCAATGGAAAAGCCTACATCGTCTTTAAAATCCAACGATCAAGGTATAAAGACGAAATGCTTAAACGTAGCACAAGTAATTCTCTTTGCAGTTTAGAATTACGTCGTCAAATCAGTAACGGGATATATGACGATTCCAACTGTGATGTCTAATGAATTACGACATTAAAATTGGCAGCCTTCCCTTGATTTTAGACAGCATAAAACGTATTAGCTTCTTGTACCTAATGATTGGGTAGGTTTAAGCGCCATTGTTGGGTGGATAATACAGGACCATGAATCCTCCGCCATTGTTTTAGGTTATGTCGTTGTATGATTTGTAAAAGTTATTATTAGTTTAAAAAGATTGTTTCGAATACAAAGACTAGTTTTGGGATTTATATGCAACTATATCTATCAATCTAGAGTATTGGTGTTGTCATAAATTGAACCTGATAGTATATTGAAGTTAGGCTTTAAACCTTCATAACATTTTAATTTGATTTTTAAACTAACCTTTCTCTTTCATAACACTTCTGTGAAAAATGAATAGATTCAAATAGTCATTCATCGCTTTTCCTCCAAAAATCATTTCGATTTACTTGTCGAAATGGCCATATGCAGAAACTAAATTCCCAATAACTTTTTTGTTATTAAAATAATATAAACTTTTATTTTTTGTGATTTCCTTGTATTAAGCAATTTAGTGGCACAGTTTTTCCTCCTTCTTGTAGTCAGAATTATTAATTAAGTAATTATTTTGAAAATTTAAAGATCCATTTACGTGTAAGTTTGCAGGTAAATTTTCCCACTTTCTTTGGCACCAAAATGTTGCGATAACATCTACATCACAAGAAACATTTGCAGTTACAAGAGGTAATTTAAAAGCAACATTTATTGATTGTATTTACAATTCCTTTATTTGATCTGCACTGAAGAGACATAAGTTGTCGTATGCGAATTTGTAGATACTAAATTAATGGTAACTTAGTAAATTTGCTATTTACTATTTGACTATATTTTGACTTTTTCCTATATTTACTCACTTAGTGTGACAGGTGCTTTAAACAGAGCTTAACATGCTTATCGTTCCGGAGCACCTGATGTCACTCTCAGTTTCATGGGAGTTCACACTAAGAGTATCTTGGTTTTGAATGTTGCGCTTCTATGTCTGTGTTTTGTAGTTGTCAAACGTCATTGCTTTCTGTGTTCTCGTTTTAGCCATGTCTTCGATTTTTGTAAATGCCACTCCTTTGTTCATTCGGTATTCTTCTAAGAGTTGCAACAATTTGTGATGTTTATATGTGTAAGAAGCTTGGCCATTACTGCAGAAACGCATATTCGTTCTAATGAAGTTTCCGTTTCACTTTTGGTTTCAGATAAATGCACTTAGACAGCTGCGGCAGGACACATATGAGAACCCACAAGCATTAATGTTTAACAACTTTAGGCCAATTCAAAAATTAAATCAAAGAACAGTCAGGACAAACATTAACTTTGTAAGTACCGACTACTGGGTTGGTTAAATAAGTTTCTATAGAGGTCCTTGTTTTATTTTGTTATCAATATTGTTTTACGTTTGTTTACTATATTGTTCTGATTATACAAGTAGCTGTTAAATATTGATAAATTTCGCTGTAGTTTTTGGTTCCCCTTTTAACCAGCTGTTCTATTATTAATGTGTATTATGATGTCGTGTTTCAATCCTTTGGTACACTATTATGAAAATGATAATGTAACTTTATCTCGTTAATTGTAAAATAAACGCAACTTCATCAGCATTTTCATCCTCCTGTCGTTATTTCTAACTGTACAATCGTGTGGCGGATTCAGACTTTATGCTAAGGAGGAACCCATAATTTTTCCGTATAAAGGGACCTATTATTTAAAAAAAAACTCTCAGGAGTTTTATATATGTTCAAACCTAAAGTGGGGGGGGGGGGGGCTGGATCCCCCACTGCTGCTGTTAGAAGTAAACATTTTTGAGACAGACGTGAGCCTTGTATTTGCCAAAACAAGTTTTTGTGTCCTCAACATGTTCTAAGGAAAGCCGTTAAGCTTAATTGTTATTTTCAAGACCACGGGAAACTTAATAGGAAAAAGAAGGGAAACGGGGAAAGTGTCAAAGAGACAACGACCCAAAGGGGAGTAATAACAACTCAAAGCATTTAAGCATTTTTAAATAAGTTAAGTTCTTATAACAAAACAAATTATTTCTTACAATTTCTTCAAAATTTCGAAAAATTGCGTGACGAAATTTAACTACTGTGAATATCGCAAGCTACAATTTGGATAAATCTCATCGTCGCAAACACTCAGAAGAGGCTACAGACCACCGTTACATGTACCTTATTTTATGATACGCAAATATAATCAGTCACAAAAACTAGTAATGATAACTTCACCAAGAATTAGATTATGTTCATAACCACCAAAATTAAATATATTAATGTAAGACTGTAATATATATTTTTTAATATTAATGGACTTTCTAAAAAGAAAAATACCTTTCTTGAAATTGCTGATACATTAAAATTGTCGTTTATCTGAAGAAAGAACGTGTTAATTCAACGATTTATTATGAAACTTGGTTTTTATTGTTCAAGATAAGGCACATAGTGGTCTTTTTATGAAAGTAGATAGCATTGTGAATTATTCATAGTAAATAGATTAGTTCCATAGTATTGTATCAAGATTAAAACTAATAATGGCCTTTTTTATTGCAATGTTGTAATAATTGGATTCAGAAAAAAAATATAAAATAATATAAGACGGATTGCCATTCATTGGCTTGCTAATCAATACAGAGAAAAGGTTAACAACCACGGAATTATATATCTATTGTTGTTCTTCATCTTCGTGTCATTATTAAATTATTGGATATACACATTATACTTTAAGTAAAATTCAAGTTGTTATCATGTATTGGCTTAACAAGGACTGATTTTAATTCATGATTTTTTAAAAAAAAAATGATCAACATTTTCCTGCAATCACTGTCACTCTCTTGTAATAATCATTTTAATCCGCTTATTCAGATAACTGATTTTGATCAGTAGGTAGACTAAAGGTCGATAGACACTAATATTCATACCCATGATATTTTGTTGTGAGTTGGCACAATTGAAAAACCAATCATACAAACCTGAAATACATAAAAAAGTAAAGGTCACCATGCTTGTTGTTTATACAACTGAAATCATATTTCCTCATTTTTGCCAGTTTTTTCGTATAAATGTTCTTCATGTGTAGTTCCTTGGCAAATTGTGGCATGTAATTATAATTTTCAGCCATTGTAGGTATTTCCTGTTCTCCATCTTTTTAGATACATGTACATGTTCATGTTCATGCATGCCAGCACAATAAGTGTTTGTTGATAAACATAGTAGCAGGAATATACTCAAAATAAATTGTGAAAACCACGACATTCTAATTTCAGGCAAATAAAAGTTGTTCTATGCAAAGAGATATGCGATACAAAGGTACGTGTTATTTCATTTTTATTGTGTTGATTTTTGTACGATAAAATGTAAGTTTTTGAATTTTTTAAGCCCAGCAATCCAGCATTTCTGTGCTGGTCCGAAATGATATTCTTCCAAAAATCGCAATATTTTAAATTCACGAATTAATGTTGTTTTTTTTTTTGCATGCTTTTTAAGGCTAAGTTTAAAGTAGTGGTATTTAGGCTAGTATTTGTAGAGATGGATCAACGGCAGTAGAATACCGAAGGAACAAAGGAGGGAAATCCACAAAAAAACGAAGAAAAATCGAAGTCCAAAGACATGGCAAAAACGAGAACATAGAAAACAATGGCGCCAGACTTAAAACAATAACGTAAGACAGACACAAAGCACAGAAATAGAATCACAACATTCAAAACAAAGGCACTCACAGTTTGAACTCCAGTGAAACTTAGAGTAACATCAGGTGTTCCGGAAGGGTAAGCATGTCCTGCTCTGTTAACAACACCTGTCACACGGTAAGTGAGTTATATATGTTTTTGAAATATCTGTCAACTGATTTGTTAATGTCTTTTGCTAACCCTGAGACAAAACCAATTAAAATCCATGGTACGTGTTACTTCTCTAACCCTCAAACAGTACCAAGTTAAATTTTGAAAAGCTTTTGTAATCACATAGACTGGTGTGTCCTTGCATTAGCAAAGGTGTGTGTGTTCATTTCAAAGTATGTTTTAACGAAATCATTTTCGATAATTGCAAATGCTTACCATTCAAACTAAAACTGAAACGTTACTGGTAGTACTTCAGCCCTCTAATTCATACCGCGAAAAAAATACATATTTTGCATATTATAAAAAAATTTATTGGCTTTTCAAAATATTGCCAAAAGTAAATAAAAATCATTTTATATGGCCTTTCGTAAATTTCTTTGCAGTCAATGAAAACGTAAATGGATATGCATAACACGTCCAGTACTGATGCAGGGGTTTTGTATTTTAAAGGAACAGAGAAAAAAGTGCGGAGATCTCGAGTTTAAGCAAATAGATGAACACCTTGCACACAGAATTACCTGTAAGTATATCATCAAAAAAAATAACATTATGGGAGGACAAAATGCATTTACTGCTGTTTCAGAAACCGAAGAATTGTGTTTGAATTAAAAACCAAACGCGTTGAATTATTTACTCCCTAAGCTAATCAAAATATGTGTAACAAGTTCTTTACGCAATGAAAATGAGATTAAAATGGTGTATTGTTAACATAAATTCTTATGAACAACGTGGCTAAACCATAATTTGATTTCAAAGGAACATGTATTCAACAAATTTGGAACAAAATGCAAATAATATCTTTGATCTTTTCATGTTACATGTAGCCTATTATTTTCATTTTCGTTTAGGTTCTTATTTACGATCTTTTGTCCTATCCGGCGCTAGTATTAAAATGTTAGTCATACATAATTATTTGGTTTTAAAGGTCTGCTCTTCAAAGATATTTACGCTGTGACCTATTTATTATTAAAGATAGAACAACAGAAAACACCTGAATTGACTGAAAATTTTAATCACATGCCATAATTTACCACAGATCTCCTGAACAAAAACACAAATGAAAGACATGTGAAAAACATTAACAATAATTTGAACACTTTAATACCAGATTGGGACTGGAAAAGGCAAAGGCCAGCGATATTTTCCATGACAAGGGCGTAACATATTCTCGTGTGAACGATTTTGTGTACTTATAACTTACAGTGCCCATCATTTCTGTTAAAATCCTGAAATATTTTCTTTTTTTTCAGGGAAAATTTGATGGATTAACAACCTGACAGATGTGATAAACTGAAGCTATTTTAGTGTCAGCTGCTGAAAACATTATTTTATAGTTTGAAATCATGTTACATGTTTGTTTCATGGTTATGTTATTTTGATTGATTGATTGATTGATTATTGTTTAACGTCTACTCAGCAATATTTCAGCTATATCAAGACGAGAACAAGTTTGTTAATAAATAATCACTTTGGGGTATGGAAAGGGCCATGGGACGGGAAATTCTGACTGCCACTGGAAAAGTAGGGTGAAATCGAAAAGGGCGGAGAATTTAGCCTTGTAGCCGATCACCCACGGACCACTCAAAAAAGCTTGCTACAAGGGTTCTTTTACGTGCAGGAAGCGTTGCATTTCTTCCAACACGTGGACCTGAGTTAACATCCCATCCGAAAGATGGGTTGTGTATTTATTAATCCCGCACAACCACGGAATGGGTCCTTGCAATTCATTACAGCTTAGATATTAATTCCGATGGACTATAAAAATAGAGTATCATGTGACGCCTCAAAGCTGCAATAAAGTATATTATTTTAGCATAATTCTTCTGAAGTATTAAAATAATGATGAAATTAGACAAGAATAGTTCTTTTTAATGAAAGCTCATACAAAGTTTAGTGCAGCCATATATGATATGATCTCCATTTTCTATCAAATCTAACTGCAGATCCATTGAAGAAATTATCTCTGATTTCACAAACATATGATGATCAATACTATAAAAAAACAAGAAATGTATGTCGACACGACATCAAACCGGGTTTTCTTTCCTTCTTAGAGAAAGTAGAATAACTGAAAATGTGCAGAGCTTTATTGACTGATACCCTCTCTCACTCATGAAAAGTATTTACAAGTCTTTTCTCGAAAACAAAAAAAGCATGCATGTATGATCAAAACACTCACCATTTTCTAAGTTCAAAGGGGCAGAATCCCTGGCAAACATTGCACGATGAAAAATCTCCCTCAATATGCACATCTACATGTTTTGTCCTTGCTACATACAAAGTTTCATTAAATTCCGTTGAATAGTTACATAGGAGTTGCACTAACAAGAATATGGTCAAAACACCTATTAATTTCTAAATTCAAACTCAACATAAAAGGGCATATCTCCTGGAAAAATTGTACGATGAAAAATCCCCAAAAATATGCACATCTACATGTTATGACCTTGCTACACACAAAGATTCATTCAATTCAGTTGAGAAATTACAGAGGAGTTGCGCTCACAAGCATAAAGTCAATACACCTATTAATTTCTATGTCTAAAGGGGCATAACTCCTGGAAAAGGTACACGATGTAAAATCCCCGACAATATGCACATCTACATATTATGTACTTGCTACATACAAAGTTTCACGAAATTCTGTTGAATGGTTACAGAGGAGTTGCGCTTACAAGCATATGGTCAAAACACCTATTAATTTCTAAGTTCAAAGGGGCATTAGTCCTGGAAAGATTGCACGATGAAAATGACAATATGCACATCTACATAATATACAAAGTTTCGGGAAATTCTGTTAAACGGTTACATAGGAGTTGCGCTTACACGATCTGGCAGCCGCCCGCCCAACCGCCTTACCATTTCAGTAACCGGATTTCCAAACAGGAAAACCCGATTAAAACTGCATATTCTACATGTTCTAATTAACCAATTTTCTTCGGTCCCGAAGTTGAGCAGCTGTTTGTTTTCTCTGTAATTTTTGTTTTGTTTCGCTATAACCTTGCTTTTGTCAGTGTTCAATAATTCCAGTAGCAATATATGACAAGTATTTTCTCTTTTTTGCTGTTTTCCCTCACAATACCGATATAAAAACTTTTTTCAAGAAACTGGGAGTTATAAACCGCGAAACCCTCTTTGGATGCGGCAGTCTTTAGCTGGTGTCAAGGTTTTTTTCAGTGTCTTATAATTTGTCTGTATTTTGACTTCTTTAGCACTTTAGCATTTATCTTGGAACGTTTATTATTAATCGTTATCTTCTAAGCATTTTTTACTCTAACCAACTATATATCATGGCTAAAAGTTGCCATCAAATTTTAAAAAGTTCCAGAAAAGAATGTTAATTTCATATTTAAATTACCATAATTTCCTCCATTTACCATTTACCATTTAACTAATTGGATATTTGAATAAGATGCTACTAGTGTACATGTAATACAATCTAGTATAAACAAAATAAGATACATTTGATGGACAATTTTGTCATTTATTATATCAAATTCCTATCTGCTTTCGCAATAATGTTGCATTACCAAGCATCGTAAATAATAACCACCAAATCTTAACATATTCTGTAATAAATTCATTTTCTAAAACATTCATAACTTGATACAGGTAATGATTATCTTAAGGAATAAAAAAAAATGGATAATACAGGAGACGTTTATTCTTAAAGTTTAAGGGCTTTTGCAACTTACGAAATGTAATAGATGTGATCAAAATGCCTTATTGCGCAGCGCAAATGCACTTTCATCGAATTCCTCTTACGAAATAATTACTCAGAAACAATCTTTTACTAACTTAAAGACCGACAAAGTAAAAGTGTACAAAAAATATATGTCATAAAATAATGCTAATGATTTCAGTTGTTATTTCAAAGTCTAATTTCATTAGGCAACGTAAGGAAAAACAAGAAGTTATTTCTCGATAAACGCTTCTTGTCGATTAATCCGCACCGCGGTAATTTAGTGTGGTTAAGACGACGTCAAATATAGGGACAACAGTTATTTAAGTTAATTAAATTGGAATCATAAGGAATAATTATAATTTTAATTATAATTCTAATTAAAGAAACAAAGGTTATTTTGAAAGAGTTTATTGATGTGTAAACGGGCCGAACCAACAAACAGACTCAACATAAAGTTTTGAATATTTTCTACCATTTTTGAGTGAGTTGACCGCGTTTACGCATAACTAAACTACTCCAAATTTACTTTATTCCTATTCTATCCCACCATTATAAACCATCTACCACTTATGTTTATTTTTGTAGGCAGAAAGCATTATTATATAGATAGTAGTGATCTTATCAGTTTTTTCGGTTAAATAGATTCCATATTGTCACGAGTGAAAATATATTTTTACTCTTGCTTGGAAATAACTTAATAATATCATCGTAAATGCCGTTTTCAACTAACATCTGGTGCATTTATTTAGAAAAATCCCAATAAATCTGCATGCATCTAAAATCTCTATATTGAATAAAAATTCTGCATAAATATAGGTACAACTAATCGTCCGCAACTCGTTTTATCCTTGTAGGTTGTTTGGCTATCTTGACATTATTACTGATATCCATCATGGTCGATTAGTTATATTATAGATACTTATTTTGTCCTAGATATTGAAAAGTTTTCTAATAAATGAATTTTGTGTCGGCTATATTTATTTCTTTTATTTATACTTACACCTTGTCATAAATATTACGTGTCAATTATCCCTTTAATTATATATTTTATTACATCAAATTGTCAGTAACGACTCGTAGCTGAGTGGATTTATCATGGTCTTTTAACCATCTTGTTGATACAAAAAGGACGCATTGGTTCGATCCAAAGTACATTGGGCTCATAAATTGGTTATGAATAAAATGAGATAAATAATATGAGAGAGTAAAAAAGAATGACAATGAGAGTTGGAATAGCCAAAGTCAGTAACAAGAATTGAGAAGTGAATAACAAAAGAAATGCTCATAGATCGTCAATGTATAAATATACGTCTTGAATACATTTTTAACAAAATTAACAAAAGTATGTTAAAAATTCAAAAGTTGTTTAAAAAACGGGAAATTTTGGCAGATCAATAAAGTTTTTCTTAATCATTTACACTTTTGTTACGAACAACTCATTATCTGTGATTCAAGTTCTAGATTGTATGAAGCTTTCCGTGGAACTTAATAAAAATGCTGGTCTGCCTTTGACTTAGCAAACGATTTTATGGTGACGTGGAGTGACATCATTTTAGTCTCAAACAAGCAAAAAATAGAGATTCAGTCTCCGTAAACAATGTTTATTTGCTACGCACATCAATGCTTTGAACTTTCACAAGAGTTTTTCTTCCACAGAAATACAGGGGCGGGTCCAGGATTTGAAGTCGGGAAGGTGCAAAGGAAATAAAATCGCCGAAGGTAGTGAGACGAGATATCTTTAAGACAAATATTTAAAAAATCCCCAATTTTTCCCTCAATATTTATAAATTCTCCTAAAGATTATGTTACTCCTGTCTAAAAGGGACACATGCCCCCACCAACATCAGTGCCTGAAATGAGAAATCTTTATTATATAGCAGTGCTTACTGAATTATTTTCCGGAACAATTCGTGTCTGGTGATGTAGAAGTCAAAGATTTTGCAATTTTATTTTATTTGCAGTGTTATTTTCAACATACCACCATTGCTTTAAAGCTACAGTGTTAAAACTCTGCTTTAGATGGATGCCTAAGTTCCGATTTTGGTAATTAACGATAACGGAGATTCAGTATTTAAGAATGATACTTTTTGTAACCTCATTTAAACGGTTCTTTGCATATTTTTCTTCTTACAAATTAGAAATATTTACATATTGAAGTCTCGTTTTCTTCAACAAAATATTTCTTTGGATGATGTCACACAGCAAAGAATTTTGCCATTTTGATCTGTAGTTTAAATAAACCCCATAAAAACACTTTTTCGATTAAATACAGAGATGAAATTTACAATCAGATAGCGCTTAAATGCATTTAAAGGGTCAAATTCTGTTAATTGAATTCATTCTGTATTTTTTCCACTTTGAGAGAAATCGACAATGGTTGACAGATTCAAGTTAATTTAAGGTTGTCTTTCATAAAGACTAAATGAAATCTATTTAATCCAGCACAGCAATAAAAGGGGTGATTCTTTGATAAATAAATGGGAAATTTTGAGTTCAAGCGTATTGAAACTTAAAGAAACTTTCATTAACCACAAATGCAAAAGACTAAATGAAATTTTCTATTCATTTTGTTTTATTAGCTTTTACGACTGCCTTAAAAGGTAATGAAGAGAAACAAATACCGATTAGAAGAGAATCTTAGCCGGATTAAATCAATACATTTTCTTAACTGAAGATTTAAAAGTTAATCAAAATTTAGCAAACATGTAGATGGTTCTTTTGCATATCGGTCTTGTGATATATTTTTGTTTCATGTTGTAGTATAAAAAACTTCCGAATAAGCCAACAAACTAAAGTAAGCAACCCTTAACAGAAAGTAAAATACATGTAGAAATAAAATGAACTGTCTTTTTGCAATAGTCCCGAATTTCATTTTTTATTTATATTGAAAAAAAATGTAAACGTGCAGTCGTACTTCTGAAGGTGGGAAAATGAGGTCTATATCTAAAGATTATTATGTTGTTACTTATTATATATAGAGAATTATCACGATATATAGACTGCCCAAGGGATAGCGATATGGACTAACACATGGATAATGCCCAAGCCGTAGGGGAGGGTATTATCGATGTGTCAGTCCATATCGCTATCCCGACGGCACTCTATATCTTCATGTAGGAAGAACAATCTTTAACGCCAAAATAAACCATTTGTCATGACGTTGTTATTGATTCCGACGATAATTTAAATATTTCACAGTTTTAACATTAAGTTCACTTTACTGCAAAATTAGTACAAACAAGTTATAAACAAACCTGAAAAGTGATTAAAAATCATTATTTTGTTTTATTTTCACAAAACGAACTAATTCAATATAGCTTAAGACTATGCAGTATGCAATTTGAAGATGCAATCAAAGATACAAAACTACCACAGACGCAATAATCTTTTTATTTTAATTCTAAGATTAAAGTTTGACAAATTTAACAGTGACAATTTAATAAAAAAACAATTTCCATTTTGTCGTTAAACTTCTAGGACGCAATATGACGTTATTGTGTCACTAGAGTCGCTTGTTTACCTATTTAGGAAAGTGCTTTAAAGTTAATAATTAGATGTAAGAATTGAGTCAGGTCTTGCATTCGATAAATAGATCATTATTGTAGAAAACACAAGAAGTGGGGAAAAAACGACATTTTTTGTACATATTTTTTTTAAAATACGTGTTTATGCAATTATTTCAGTTTTAATTCTACCTTATGATAGAATGCTGCAATTTGATTGGTCAAATATCAGTGTATTTTTGAAAAATTCATGGCATTTGCCTTTTTAAACCTTCATTGAGACAATGTAAAAAAAAATCCGTCATATGTGCGCTTTACATAATGTCATTCGGTAGAATTAAACAGATATATCATGTTTGGTCGGGGAATTTGCGAAAATTACTAGTCTCTGAAACCCCGGAGCTCATGTTTATGAAGCTCTAAGCTTAGCCCTGAGCCAAATGTTTAATCAGACTGGAGCTGGGAGCCCAGAGCCCGTGTTATTCCCAGAAATAACAAAAACATAATATTTGTTTTTGTGATAAGAGACATTCTCCATGTTTAAAAGATACTTTCCTTGTCACTGAAAGTTTTTTTGTATTTCAAGAAAACTTTCTCGTTATTTCAAATTATAAGTTATGTTAACGAAATATTTCTTTTAAAAGATGTTTTGTTGAAATACAAAGATATAAAAAAAATATGTTATGTGCAGTAAACAGGCTTCCTTAGTTTTGCATGTATTTTGTTGACATCCATAAGTATTTACATATAAGTACTCTTTTAACTGGAATGTTAGAAAATTGAATTGAAACGAAGAATG
Organism: Modiolus philippinarum; assembly: GCA_002080025.1. Lineage (NCBI taxonomy): Eukaryota > Metazoa > Mollusca > Bivalvia > Mytilida > Modiolidae > Modiolus > Modiolus philippinarum. Next base: position 7,869 of record MJUU01003108.1, on the reverse strand, counting down.
TCAACACTACTTTGTAAGTCTCATTTAATCTCATTCATTACATGAAAAGAAAATACGTCTTCAACTATTCTTTTTGGTACATAAAATAGATTATAAAAGGCAAACACGCAATTTTGCAGAGGATTATGTACAGCTTGAACTCCAATTATATTAATTTTCAGAAAAAGGTTTACCAAGTCGAAAAACGTTCAAGAAATTTAGATAATTTAAATAATAAGGGCATGAATTATTCAACAAGCTATCTATTTTATAGCAAATCCTTTGTTTTGTTACATTAAAGAAAACCATAAAAACCTTGTATTTAATGAAAACTGATGACTCGTTGCATTCACGCGCTATTTCTTTTGACATGGAAAATCTATCACAATAATCTCGGAAACTTTTATTTCCATATTATTATCAGTAAGCAGAACCTTTAGATATTGCATGAGATTTGTTCTTTTTCTGTCAGTTTCAATTGTCAGTTTCACTCAACTTTCATTTAACAACATATCTACTATTCATTGGATTTTTTCCTTAAATGTTCAAAAAGACGAAAGACGAATTCTTATTATACCAATTTCATTATTCATCAGCTTAATATCCCCAAGATAAAAAACTATGCGTTTTCCTCATACACCTGACTAAATACCACTGCTGCTGCATTTTAGCTGGTATATCGGTACTTTAATGACTATAGATAGGATAAATGAAAGGATATGGAGTGAATGTACATGTGACAAAAACGCACATGATACATAGAAAACTCCAGTTTATTAAGGACAGGGCTTTTATTCCTGTCTACATCTTGATGTCGCCTGAGGGTTTTCAACTAGAGGTGAACAATATTCACCCCCTCAAGCGAGATCAAGAAGGCCCCTAGCGTGCACTTAAGCGGTATTTGACAAAAATTATATCAAGGTCACTCTCTTGCTCCCCACCCGCCATGGAGTGCCAACTTGGGCGATGCTCAGGGTTATCCAGCTGAAAGTACCAGGGTTACAAGAACAGAATAAAAATGTTGAGCAACATCGATCGGAGCTGAAATATGTCATTGAAGCAACACATGTCGGGAGCGGTCAATGAGAAAAAAAGTAAAATCGGGCAATGTATGCCTACAAATATTTGTCATTAGGTAGCCCGACGAAAGACAAAATAAGGACAAAAACAACATCGATAGACAACACGGGGCACATCGAAATAGATGTAGGCAAACCTTGCAGTGTAACTTTGGTTGAAAGGGCAAAAATAGTCGTGTGCTCAGATTATAACATTTTAGTAAAAATAAGGAAAATATTGAACAGCCAAATTGAAAAAAAATAAATGAATTAGTAATCGTATGAGAAATTCTCACACGGACAAACACGCCATAACTGTAATATTATAAGAGCATACATCTCAAGCACGGGGAGACGTTCTACTGACTCCACACATCACGAGAGACAAACTCTGATATTTATATTGACATGGAAAAAACATCGTAAGAACTATTGTCATCATTTGGCGCCCATGTTTGTTTTTTTTTTGTTTTTTTTTTCCACATTTTGACCATCCTTTTTGAAAGTACTGAAGCGAATTAATCAAACTTTACAGGAATAATGCATGGATAGCTTTTTACGCAAAAGCTGGGGAAAAAATCCTATTTGTTTCATGATTAAATAGTGTAGCTAATATATTAATGCACAAAAAGACATTAGTTTGTAAGTAAAATACCTAATTTTTTAGTATTATTGCAAAGCTAAAGGAACGGCAGACAGTTTTTTGATAGCACCATTCAGCTTCTCAACATTCTCCAACAGCTAACTTTCAGTGAATTAGTTACGTTACACTTTGACAATGTACTCATCACTTAAGGTAGATCGGTAGTCTTCCGCCATTTTGAATTTGTTATTTATACTGTTGTGGTATTATATGCAAATATTTTTATTTATAAGGCATCAATAAATATTATATCAGTAACACAAAAAGCAAAAGATCTACACTGACTTAATTTTATATGTAATTACCTAATTCGATGATGTTTGGTAATTTTAAAATTCATTAGTTTTGAAGAGGATATTTCAAAAAGGGAGATAATCTGATGGAAATATTTTACATAGATATCACTATGAAAAATTACATTTTTCAAATTATATGGAAAAAAAGATCGGTGACCCCCATTTTTTTCATATGTTTTGAAAGTGTGTTCAAATGTCTAACATATTAGTAAAATGGAAAAAAATCTATGGAATAGTTTTAAAGAAAACAACCGAATACCTGTTTTTCCCTATATATTCATTAGAAATATTTAAATATTTTTATATCAGTTATTTTAAAAACAAGCACGGTGACCCAACCTTTTTATTTTTTTATTTTAATGCTAATATAATAAAGAAACTTTCCTGAGAAAATAAAGAAAATCTATGGAAAAAAATTTTGGACTACCCATCTACCTTAATATTTAAATTTAAGAAAAAATTCTTTTAAACTATGCAGTATCCCCCTCTTGCATAGCTCTGTCCTTAGCTGATTTTGGTTTCTTTTTTAGATTCTATTGGTTATTTGTTCTCTATCAGATTTCACACATATTTCGATGTATGGATTCCCAATTGTTTTGATTCGATCTGAACTGAAGAGACATAAGTTGTCGAAATGCGCTTATGCAGAAACCAAAATAACAGTAACTTCAGTATTTTGCTATTTAGTATCATCTGGCGGTGCCAGTTGTCATCTTGCACACCAAATACAGGAAAATCGACATCATTCTAAGACAAGATAGTTACACAATTGATTAATTAAAAAAATAGTGATTTTCTTTACTTAAAATGCCATTAATAAGACAATCTGTAAACATTCGTAGATTATAAATTGGAACACTGAACAATTCAGAATGCAACCAGATGGTCCGGTATTCAATGTAGATTTTAATGTGGAACACTGAACAATTCAGGATGCAACCAGATGGTCCGGTATTCAATGTAGATTTTAAGGTGGAACACTGAACAATTCAGGATGCAACCAGATGGTCCGGTATTTAATGTAGATTTTAAAGTGGAACACTGAGCAATTCAGGATGCAACCAGATGGTCCGGTATTCAATGTAGATTTAAAAGTGGAACACCGAACAATTCAGGATGCAACCAGATGGTCCGGTATTCAATGTAGATTTTAAAGTTGAACACCGAACAATTCAGGATGCAACCATATTGTCCAGTATTAAATGTAGATTTTAAAGTGGAACGCTGAACAATTCAGGATGCAACTAGATGGTCCGGTATTCAATGTAGATTTTAAAGTGGAACACCGAACAATTCAGGATGCAACCAGATGGTCCGGTATTCAATGTAGATTTTAAAGTGGAACACTGAACAATTCAGGATGCAACCAGATGGTCTGATATTCAAAGTAGATTTTAAAGTGGAAAACTGAACAATTCAGGATGCAACCAGATAGTCTGGTATTCAATATAAATTTTAAAGTGGAACACCAAACAATTCAGGATGCAACCAGATGGTGCGGTATTCAATGTAGATTTTAAGTGGAACACCGAACTATTCAGGATGCAACCAGATGGTCCGGTATTTAATGTAGATTTTAAAGTGGAACACTAAACAATTCAAGATGCATCCAGATGGTCCGGTATTCATTGTAGATTTTAAAGTGGAATACCGAACAATACAGGATGCAACCAGATGGTCCGGTAATCAATGTAGATTTTAAAGTGGAACACCGAACAATACAGGATGCAACCAGGTGGTTCGGTATTCAATGTAGATTTTAAATTGGAACACCGAACAATTCAGGATGCAACCAGATGGTCCGGTATTCAATGTAGATTTTGAAGTGGAACACCGAACAATTCAGGATGCAACCAGATGGTCCGGTATTCAATGTAGATTTTAAAGTGGAACACTGAACAAATCAGGATGCAACCAGATGGTCCGGTATTCAATTTAGATTATAAAGTGGAACACTGAACAATACAGGATGCAACCAGATGGTCTGGTATTCAATGTAGATTTTAAAGTAGAACACCGAACAATACAGGATGCAATCAGATGGTCCGGTATTCAATGTAGATTTTAAAGTGGAACACCGAACAATACATGATGCAACCAGATGGTCCGGTATTCAATGTAGCTTCATGGAAGGGCATGCATATTTCAGTGTCCTGAAATTGATGGAAAATTCGCTTATACAGACCACGCAATGCTTTATAAAGCTTTATAATAAAAATAATAATAAAAATAAAACATTAAGTTGAAATGACAAAAAAAAAAAAACTTTTTTAAATCATCTAAACTGTTCAAAGTGTTTATAAAAGATGGTATTTCCCAATTTATCTGTACTGATCCGGTGATAATTACAATGAATTTAGGAAGCAAAAGACCAGAAGCTGCAAGCTAGTGAAACATGAAAATGAAACCAGTTTCCTTTTTTTCAACGATCATAATGAACTCAATTGTTCTCTATCTTGTTTAAGACAACGCATGCACTTCAAAAACAGTATCCTTAGTGAAATAGTCCATACTTTAGTAAAAATGATTCTTAGCCTCGGTCAAGTGGATTTACATTTTATGCATATTCATTACAGTTTTCTATGCATGTTCATAAAGATGTCGTCAATTTGATTGGCGAGTAACGTTCACGTGGTGTAGCAAAGTGATTTTGCATTTCTCATAAAACGCAATTGGCTACCTAAACATTCGACGGATGCCGGATTTTGCATAGCAACGACAAAAGAATACCGAAAGAACAACGGAAGTGATGATTACAAATAGATAAAGTCAATAGACGTGGTGAAAAAGGAGAATTCCGACGACTTAATGCTGTTTTTGATGTTTCGGCTTAAAAAAAACAAAATTAAAACAATGGATTTTTCGACTTTCACAAGGACACATTACACATTTCCTTAAGTTGAAGAGCATTTGTGCTTTATTAAAATGTTACTCGATCAACACTTTCATACCCCAAAGATGCATTTAATTCATTGATAAATTAACAATGAAGGGATATGGAGTAAATGCAAATGAGACAAAATCTCTACAAATACATGGTAAAACCAAGCATTGGAACAACGCTTTTATTGTTGTTCTAGTCCTGAATGCCATTACAAACTGTTTGTTTTTCATGTTGCCATGGATATTTTTATCAACACGACTTGTGTGTAATTGTAATACTGAGATTTCAGGATTTCTTGCACACTATTTGGTACCTCTGTGACATTTTCATTCTTTAATATAAAGTTATATGGTATCAATGAATAAACAGTCTAGTCATAGCCGACAAACTTTCTATTACGACAAAAGATATACTGAAAACCGAAAGTGATAAATGTATTAATCGTTTCCTCTAATAGAATATATAAACCACGACTAATTGTCAACAGTAATAATAGAAACATAAAGCTTGGTGTTTGAGGGCTTATATTACAGCTTGTATTACTTACATTATTGGACAAATATCTACAATTTATCACTAAATTGCCTGTATTTTTCTCCTGTCTTATGTTTTACAATATTGCTTGCAAAGTGCTCTGAGAAAGACTGACAATTATTACAGCAAAAAGCAGAAGTGTCCTAAGCCAATGGACTTATAGAACATATAGACAAACACATGGTGCTCATCAAGTCAAAAGAACAATAACATTGTAACAAGGGAAGTAATATGTTATATTACCCCTCTCCCCCACCGAATATTTTTTTCGTTCCTCAAAAAATATTCGGTAGTGGAGGTGGGTAATATAACATATTACTATTGTGTTTAAAAAATCCTGAAGGAGAAAAAAGTTACACAGAAAAAAGTGAAAAAAAAATTTTTGACCCCCCCTCTCCCCAAAAATAAAAATAGCCGGCAGTACAGCGAAGAAAAAATCTAAAATTTAGTCACCTGTAATTCTTGTTCATAAAAAGAACCTATAATTTCTTCGCCTTTTAAATCTTTTATTTTATAAGTAATAGGGTTTGTATTTAAAACTTTTACAATTACAAATATTTCTTTTGTCCAACGAGTAGTATAACCCTTTTCAACTGTACCTTTCTTTTTTTGTTATTCTTACACGATCACCTACTTTAAATTTAGGTTTTCTATTTTTTTCTTCTTTTTCTGGATATAAATTTTTATACACTCTTGATTTATATTTGGATTTACTCGCTTCAACCGGCGTCATTTTAATTGAAGAATGTACTGTATTGTTATAGTTTTTAACTAATTGATCTAATACGTCATAATATTTAAATGTTCCAGAGGCTGTAAAATATCTATACATATGTTGTTTCATCAATCCTATCCATCTTTCTACTACACTGCTTTTTTCTTCATTCTCAGTTGAATATAATTTTATGTTATTGTCTTTTAACAATTCTTTTACCTGTCGATTATAAAATTCAGATCCTTTATCTGACCAAATGTACATTGGTTTTCTTTCTTTAAATAATTTTTTAAATGCTTCACTTACCGTTACTCCTGTTTTATTTTTTTAATGGAATTAACCAACCATATTTACTAAATACATCTATAACCGCCAATAAATATTTATAGTGTTTATTTTGTTTTGAATATTTTTGCATATCTACCAAATCAACTGCCCATGTCTGATCAACAGAATGAACATAAACACGTCTTTTAGGAAAAACGTTTACAACCCTGCGATGTAATTCATCTGCTAATCTATTTGTTAGATTTGTAAGCGCCATTTTAAATAAAAAAAAATTCTTTTTTAAAAATGACAGAAGGAAAAATCTGTACGAAATGTAAAGAATACAAGTTACTAAACGAATATTATAAAGCAAAGGATAAACCAATGGGAGTTAAAAGTGCATGTAAACAATGTCTTAAACTTATAAAACATTTACATTATATTAAACATAAAGAAAAATATAAACAATCTTATCAAGAATTTATACTTAGGAATCCTAATTATCGATGTGAATATTACTTAATTAAAAATTGTTCTTTAAAAAATGGGCTCTAATAAAAATTATGTTAAAGAGCTTATCAACAAAAGTGGTGTTAATATAGATAATTATTTTAAAAAGATTAAACAAGATGTTAAAAAATTAGTTTTATCATTTCCTAATGTTAAATTTAATCTTATTATAAAAACTATCTATTCAAAACCTATAGCTTTATATGATAAAATAGAAAGATATTATAATAGTGGATTTATAAGACTTCAAGCACAAAATGAATTTAATGAAATTTATAATTCTATTGTTGATAAATATAAAGTATGGGAAGAAGAAAATCAAGGAAAAGAATCTGGTTTAATATTCTATGAAATAGAAAACACAGAAGTTAAAGTTGTTAGAGTAAAAAGTATAAATGGATCTTCTTATTTTGATTTAGGAACAAATTTTATTAGTTTATTAAATATAAAAAACAATGATAATTATTGTTTTTTTATAGTGTAATTGCAGGAATATTATATCAATTAAAAGGTTATCCAACGTGGACAAATCAATATCCAGATACATATAAAAGAATGGCTAAAAATCCTGCAAGAGCATCAATTTACAAGCCTTTTTTAAATTGTTTAAATATGAAAAATATTGAAATTCCAATGAGTTTTAAAGCAATCGAAGCATTTGAAAAACAAAATGAAAATATAGCTATTAATGTATTTGGAGTAGAGAAAAAACTCTTTAATCCAGAAGATAAAGAATTTAATAAAAAAACTCAAGAAAAAAAATTACGAAATATTTATCCAAAATATAGAAGTAAATTTGAAAATAGAAAATATGTTATAGACCTATTATATGTCACTTTAAATAATAAAAAACATTTTTGTTTAATTAAAGATTTTAATGCTTATTTTAATCATAATAATAATAAAAGATATCATTGTAGAAATTGTATTGTTGTTTCGTATACAACCGAAAATGCTCTAGAAAAACATAAAAAGGAATGTAA
>MJUU01003103.1:0-12757 GCA_002080025.1 Modiolus philippinarum | reverse complement strand
GTGCAACGACTTTTGATTGCCACTGGAAAAGGGGAGAAATGGGTAGGGGCAGGAAATTTAGCCCTCTATACGATACCCAATGCGTCTGCTCTCTTAAGAGAAATATAGAAAGTATAACTGTGTTTCCAGTGCAACGACTTTTGATTGCCACTGGAAAAGGGGAGAAATGGGTAGGGGCAGGAAATTTAGCCCTCTATACGACACCCAATGCGTCTGCTCTCTTAAGAGAAATATAGAAAGTATAACTGTTTGGCTACAATGGTTCGCTGTCAGGCTTTCCGTATTATGACCTGACTACCCCACAAAGACAGGATATTCCCCTATCCACCACCTGGGGACGCGCCCGGGAGCTCTGTAGCAGCCCCGGAATACCGATGCAGGTGAAGGGTCTTCTTTCATTGAAACTGAATAAAACTATTTGAAGATCGAAATATTAACATTATGTTCGGCATCATTAAAAAAAGTTTTTGAAGATATTGATCATTTATCGAAAACGGGGCAATTCGGGAATCTGAGAGTTCTACGGTTTCTATATTTCGTTTACACGTATGGATGTAGTAGTTTTTTTATTGCTTACACTTGTAAGATACTTCACTAAAACATTCTTTCGTGCTAGGCTAGTGCATATGTTGTCCGTATAATATCCAGAGGGATACATTTCATTTTCAACATTTAACGAAACCAATTCAGATCAGTCATTATTTCTTTGCATTGAACACTTTTTTTAGTTGTTATACTACAATCAACAAGCTGCCGAAAGTATAATGTTTTGACCCCTTTGTCAGTCATGTTCCTGTAATCAAAACAACAAAGAATTTTACGAAATTGTATTATATATAGCTATTGAGGAAATAACGCTTAGGTGTGCATATTAACAGGGTAGTTCTAAAAAATATCTTCTTTCTAATAATAAGTGGTGTAATCTATATTTCTGGGAATGTTTCAACCAAGGTAACCACTGAGACAGTTCCTATTCGTCACATTTTTCAACATTTCTCTCGCATAGCTCTGTTCGTAGCAGATTTTGTCTTTACGTTTTAGATGATATTGGTAATTTGTTGTCTGTCAGCTTTTACATATATTTAGGTATATTGATGGTTGCAATAACATAATTACGGAACAGAGTTGTCAAGAGCCGAAGTCAATGAGACAATAAGACAATTAAGGTGCAAACTACCAGAAAAATTTTCGACCGCAATGGTCCTGACTTGGTACAGACATTTCAAAAGAAATGGTGGGCTAAACCGATTTTTTTGGGCGCCAAACCTTCCCTTCCATTGATTTCCGAATGTTTTGATTTGATCTGCATTAAAAGACATAAGTTGTAGAAATGCGCATGTGCAGAAACTAAATTTGCAGTAACTTCTGATTTTTATTATTCTTTATTTGCAATGGAAAGGTGTATGGAAACGTAGCATACATATATTCATTTTTTTTTATTATCCGTTGTCACATAAAATCCTGGAGTTTACCTTGACACGTTGTCATGAAGTGTACATGTACTTACTATGAGGTATGGGCAAAGCTCGTTGTTGAAGGCCTCAAGGTGACTTCAAGATGAAGAACAACAATAAAGGCGTTGTTCCATTGCTTTTTACCATGTATTTATAGAGATTTCGTCTCATGTTTATTTACTCCATATCCCTTCATTGCTTACATGATAAGATTTTACACCATCTTCTATGAAAGTATTATCCTTCTGGGGAAAATGATGTCTAAAATAAAAGAAAGTGTGTCCATGGGACACGGATGCCCATGCCATACAGATATATCGGCAAACAGGAAGTCGTCTTTTCCTATCACTAAATATGAGTATCTTCGTTCACCCTTTTAGTACAGGAAGACTGATGTTTTAAATCTAGGAGTACTTGAGCTTATCGTGTGGAAGAGTAGTATAGAGAGTAGAAAAATCAAATGTTTAGACACTGCTGCAGTGGTTGAATTCAGTTGAAGACAGATATTCTAACAAGTCTTTTGAGTTTTTGAGAATCCACATTTGATTCACTCCACTTGTTGAGTATACTTTATCACTATATATCTTGAGGTCATCTTTGACTGTAGTAAGTAATGAAGTGAGGAGCTTAGAGAGGGGTTTTGCTGTGCATTTGGCAGGCCCAGCAATGTATCTCTGATTGTAAGGGCATTTATGTAATTTAGGCACCCAGTAGAAATAAGGCAGGTTGTTGTTCTCTTCACTCAAACTGATACCAAAGGAAGACAGTACTGATATGTGATTGTTTAGTATGTCCTCCCTTGCTACCTCGGGATCATCGAATATGCCTTTTGAATTGGGGCTCATGGTTGTCTTTAGGCCCCTCATTCGAGCTACAATCAATGACTTTATCCAGTCGGACAGTGTTTCAACCTTTTCCTTCTCTCTCTTAGCTCATTCCTCAATACAATGGGATCAATGTTATAGTTATGCCTCAGTTTTTATAGGGGTTCACGCTGCTAGTGCTTTAGTTTTGTGACGTTCTTCTTCATTTTTGTTTATCTGTTTTGTCTTTGTCATACTGTCTCAATTCGTGCTGCTGTGAATTGTCGTGATTTTGGATTTATGATATTAGAGTTTTCCCTTTCCTCGTTCTTGCTTCGGTATTCGTTTTTGACGCAACACTACTTCATTTTAAAAAAAAATCATAAATTTATTCAGTCTTCTACTATTACACTGACAAGAAAAAGTATTAAGATTTTTAATGCAAGTCACATGCAGAAAAAGGTCAAAGAAAATAAAAGATTTATTATTTGGAACTATATTCTTATTTCACGAATAATGGGGATGCGTTGTAATCTGACGTCTATTAATTCACCGCCGTGCGCGGTCCCGGCTGAAGAATAGGCCCGCAGCATCCTCTGAGCTTGGAGTATGAGCCATCCTAACAGAGGACCCCGAGGGAACCCCGGGATATAGAAATAGGACCCAGTATCTCCGGCTTGCGGGGTGTGACCCCTCCTAAACGGAGGCTGACCCCGAGGGTCCCGGGATATAGAAATAGGACCCATTCCGTGGTTGTGCGGGATTAATAAATACACAACCCATCTTTCGGATGGGATGTAAACTCAGGTCCACGTGTTGGAAGAAATGCCACGCTTCCTGCACGTTAAAGAACCCTTGTAGCAAGCTCCTTTTGGGGTGGTCCGTAGGTGATCGGCTACAAGGCTAAATTCCCTGCCCTTGACGATTTCACCCTACTTTTCCAGTGGCAGTCAGAATTTCCTTCCCATGGCCCTTTCCATACCCCAAAGTGATTATTTATCAACAAACTTGTTCTCGTCTTAATATAGCTGAAATATTGCTGAGTAGACGTTAAACAATATTCAATCAATCAATCTATTAATTCACATTTTTCTAGCTAAATTAAAATAATCTTGCAGCGATGCAGGTTAATATATACAGAGAAAGTCTTCAAAGTTTTGTATCGTTTACTGCAGTAGAGATAAAGTTAAGGCATTTTTATGACACACGACCAGTGCTATTTTTTTTTTGGACATTTTCATTAGACCAGAGGCTCCCAGGAGCCTGTATCGCTCACCTGGCTCTCAGTTGCCACAAGCAAGGTAACGTAGGTTATACAGTTGATCTTCAGTCTCTCAAACTTTCGTAGCTCAAACACCACCAATATCTTGAACTGTATTTAAAGTCTGATCATGTTTTACTATATTTCTTTGTTGGGCTTTTAAAGACCACTTTCGACACCAGTTTTGAAGTTGAGACGTCATTTTGTGAATGGCGGTCAACGGACATTTTCAACATCAGTTTTGAAGTCGCAACATCAATATCTATTTGGAAACCAAATTTCATTGAAATAGGACAATGTTGAATTTTCCCGCCTTTTGTGGCGGCCATTTTACAAATGGCGGTCAACGGACATTTTCAACATCAGTTTTGAAGTCGCAACATCAATATCAATTTGGAAACCAAATTTCATTGAAATCGGACAATGTTGAATTTCCCGCCTTTTTTGTGACCATTTTGACATTGGCGGTCAACGAACTATTTTCAACACCAGTTCTGAAGTCGCCACAGCATGGATAACATTCCATCATTTTACACTTCACCTTCACCTTCTATAGTTTTGGAAATAAAAGACGAAATATACGAAAATTTTAAAAAATCGGTGAAAAAAGGACAATAACTTCTACAAGGGTTTATGGATTTTCTTCCAAATTTCAGGGTGGGTAGATCTTGATATGGTAAACATTTTTGCAATTTACAATTGACCTTTATCTGTTACACTTTGAAAAAAAAAAATGAAAAACAAAAATTTTGAAAATTTAACGGAAAAAGGGCTATAACTCAGAGATGGGTTTCAGATTTTCTTCAAAATTGCACGGTCGGTAGATCTCATCATGCTGATTAGTTTTAGCCTGTCAGATTTCTGATACCTGTAAGGGTTTTCGAGTTTTTAGCCAAAAACTGCAATTTATCCCTATGTTCTATTTTTAGCAATGGCAGACATGTTGCTTGACCAGCCGACTTATCGAACACAATTTTGAAAAGCCATACCCTGGTGATGATTCCAGCCAAGTTTGGTTACATTTGGCCCAGCGGTTTCAGAGGAGAAGATTTTTGAAATTGTTGACGAACAGACAGAGTTTTTATCATCAATTCACGTCTTCACGGATTTGACATAACCGGATTTGACTCAACCCCGGATTGACTCACTGATAGTGTGACGGGTGCCGCTAGCGGAGCAGGACATGCTTACCCTTCCGGAGCACCTGATGTCACTCCCGGTTTTCATGGGAGTTCACACTATGAGTGCCTTAGTTCTTAATGTTATCTTTTTATTTCCGTGCATTGTAGCTGTCTCACGTCCTTGTTTTGTCTTTGTTTTTATCTGTTACCGTTTCTGCCATGTCTTTGGACTTCGATTTTTGTAGTCATCGCTTCCCTTGTTCCTTCGGTATTCTACTGCCGTTGTTGCTTAAGTCGAAAGAAAGTAACGGCAATTATTCAACCCTCTTCCTTTCATATTTTTTATAATGAATACCTATAAATCATTGTACAAACACATATATATATACAAAGCACACACATATAAAACATACAAACAATGCATGCAATCAATAAGAGAAAAAAGAATAACATAATGAATTGTTGATTACTACAACATAAGACATGCATAATAGTTGAGACCAAAGAAAGGGCTAAGCCAAAATGGCAAAAAAACTAAACTTGATCAAAACAAGGCCATTTGGATAGTCACAGGAAGATACAGGTATGAGAATATTAACTCAAAAGAGCAGCAGAATAAACATCAAAAATAAAAATACATGTATCTTAATACTACAAGTATATATATATATATATATATATATATATATATCCTAATCTTCAAAAATTTGAGACCAGGGGCTCCAGCAAGAAAGGTACCTTTCAAGTTCAAATATTTAAAAGATATATATTTTTCAAGCATCAAGTTTTCCTTTAGATAATCTTTTAACCCTATTATGTTCACATCCTTTTGCTTTGGTTTTATAGATATAAAATTTTCTTATCATAAAAATTTTGTTTCTAACTAGGTTTAGGTCGGAAAGTTTCGAGAAGCCAAATATTACAACTTCTAATTTCAGTGACAATTCGATTAATGTTTTTTGAAAGATCCACCTGTTAAGTTTTTGCCACAGATTAGTAATTTTGTGGTAACCCGAAAACAGATGTTCAATTGTTTCTGGTACTTCATTACAGAAACAACACATTTCAGAGTTTTTAAGTTTTATTTTGTACAATAACTCATTTGTCCCTAAAATTCTGTGTATGATTCTGTATTGGAGCCAGCAGAGTTTTGTATTTTTTGAGTATTTAAAACAGTGTCTATGAATCATCTTCCAATCAATATCTCTTTTGTTTAAAATAAACCTCCCACTTCTGTTCTGCTGAAATATTTATTTTACTTCGGTTCAGCACATTATACATATCTTTTGAACCCTTTTTTGATATAAAAAATACATTAAGGCCAAAAGGTACTACTGTTTGTGCCATTTTCTCACACACATTGATATTTATAAGTTTAATCCATCCTTTCACACTATGGACAATGCCACAAAATTGTAAAAACATAGGTCTGAAATTATAAATACGTTGAAACTCTTGAAAAGATAATAAATTTCCTTGACTGTCTACAAGATCATTTATAGTCCATATTCCACGTTCAGCCCAATTCTGATAAAATACACTAGAACCACCGACTTTTATATTTTCATTATTCCATAAAGGACTACACAAAATATCTGCTGAATTTTTTGGTTTCAACAGATTTTTTAAATTACTCCAGGACCTAAAAACTTCTTCCCAAAATTTATTTTTTGGGGTACTGTTTGGTCCAACATATGCAAATACAGACAGATCTATATTTTCATTGAGTTTCAGTAGTTTAACCCAACCAGAATCAGAGGTAAACAGTCGTCTGATCCAGGTTAGTTTAAGCTGAATAAAAGCTTTCAAATTAATCATTTTTAATCCACCCAAACCATAGTCTTGGACGATGACATCTCTTTTTACCTTATCTGGTTTACCATCGCAGACAAATGAAAACAGTTTACACGTTAACTGTCGCAACATATTTTCATCTGGTTCTGGGATGGCTAAAAATAGATGGTTAAGTTTTGAGATGATCAGAGTTTTAATAATAGTAATCCTCCCAACAGGAGTAAGTATCTGCTTTGACCATCTATTTAGAGTAATTTCTATTTCATGAAATTTCGGTTTATAATTCAAGGACGGTATTCTATCTAAATCTACAGAAAAAAAGTATTCCTAATATTTTAAAAGTACTGGAGCCCCTTGCAATCCCCACTTTACACATATCTTATCCTTACTATGTTTTTTGCTTCCAATCCAAATGACACTTGTCTTTTCCAAGTTAATCTTAAGTCCCCAGATTTCAGCGTAAAACTGAAGAACACGAAGAGAGGCATCAAGAGAGGCAGGAAATCCATCAAGAATCAATGAAGTGTCATCAGCATATTGAGATAGGCAAAAGTCTGTATTATCAATTGTTATACCCTTTATCTCCTCATTCCTTTTGACCAAAATGCCTAAAATTTCAGCACATAGTAGAAAGATGTAAGGGTATAAAGGGTCCCCTTGTCTACAGCGTCTTTGCACACTGAAAAATCTGAAAGAAAACAATTTTGAGTAACAGCTGACGTTTTATTTTCATAAAAACTTTCATACTTTCATATTAAGAAGAAAAATATCAAGATTTCCAATACAAGTACAAACGTAACAGGCAAAGTATTATAGAAAAATTACACATTTTATAACTTGGAACTTAATTCGTATGCCATGAACAAGGAGAATTCATTATGGTTTACTTTCTAATGTTCTTGTCTTCCAATATATTAGAATTTTAAAAAAGGTAGTTGTGCTGTGAAAAAGTTAAAATTGTGATATTTTGATCACTGTTCATGGTCATTTTAGATACTTCCATGCTGCCAAGGAACAAACAGCGATGGATTTTTCTTATTTTTATATGTTTCTCTGATGACATCAAATTTTCAGTGGTGCTAGTGTTAAAACAGCTTAAAATTATAAACTGTTGCTTCAGTTATTTACACTGGAAACTAACACATAGTTTATCGGATTCAGTGACAAAACACCATAGCTACAGGAGCATGTTTTGAGATATCAGCAACTTAAAATTTGGCGGGGAACTGAATTCCTCTTGATTATCCAGTAATTTAACATTGGGAATACTTATACACATTAAACATGGATATAATTGTTATAACTTGTTGACATTTTTCATTATTTTTTATTATTATGAATGGCTTTTTTTCTAAATTATAATCTTCACTAACAACAGGGGGTGAGTTCTTGGTGTCATATTACGAGTCTTACCGGACCATATTTTAACAAAACCTAGAAAAGCTTTGGGAAAATTTATAATAAATCATTTTCTTATTACCAATTAACGCATCGGAAGACGGAAAATAGACGGGAAAACTTTTTGAGATAAGGTTTTATTTCATTTGCGCATTTTTTAACATTTCATTTGCACAAAATTTTATTTCATTGACGTATATTTATTTTTTTTTTTGCACCTTTTTGACATATCCAAGAGTAAGAATTAACATCAAAGCTCCGATGGAGCTGAATCTCGAAGTCCTCACGGAAAATCTACACGTGGCAAAACTTCGAAAGTCATCCAAAGAACTGCTGCATACGTCTGCATGTACTAAGTTATTCCGTAATACGTGAAAATAATCGGATTGTCTGATTTCGTATATCGATTTCATTGCAATAAATATGTCACAGGTAAACAAATGTTATTTTCATCTTTGACAAATTACTGCGCGACAGGTTCTTTGATCCGAGACGCAATATGAAAAAACGGGTAATTTGATAAACATATTGTTTTCAATTTAATATAACAACACGGTATTCAACTCAAGAAAATGAAGAAATATAACTTAAAAACACAATGTATACGATTTTGAAAGAAACTTGTGCACTATATTTTATCGAATGCACGAAGATTATCTTTTAGAGCTGTTGATAGGCTTGAAGCCTCACGTGATATTTTCTTGTCATTAAAATATCTCTCCAGCCATTTCATGGCTTCGAGATAAAAATTAAATGTCTATAAAATTTTATCACCATTGATAAGTTTAGAATGGTTCAGTAATTTTTACTGAGTGCAGAGTACAAAAATGAACTCTGTGAGATCGGAAAATTGCTGTGGCTTAGCTTTTCTGGAGACCGGTCAGGTAAATATCAAACGGAAGTAGAATAGCGAAAGAACAAAGGAGTGAAATTTACAAAAATCGAAGTCTAAAGACACGGCCAAAACGAGAACACAGAATACAATAACGTTAGACAGATACAAAGCACAAAAACAGAAATTACAACATTCAAAACAAAGGCACCCACAGTGTGAACTCCAGTGAAACTGAGAGTGACATCAGGTCCTCCGGAAGGGTAAGCATGTACTGCTCTGTTAACAGCACCCGTCACACTGTGAGTGATTTAATCCGGGGAAATATCAAAAGTCGGTAGTCAAATCCGGGAAGACGTGAATCTAGCTGAAAATGTCCAGATGGGATACTGACACGTCATATCTTTCAATGATGTTATGGTGACGGTCATAGAATTTCTTGAGAGATGAAATTAACATAGGTTGAACAAATCACTAACTAAGCATTTTTTGGGACAGTGTTTTTGCTCTGTTAAAAAAACACTATGCAAACTACACGCTCGACAGTAACGAATCAACTGTGAAATGTACACTCAATAGGCTGGAGAGGTAGGTATATTCCTGCCAAGAAAGGGAAAGTTCACAATTGGGAAATCAAAATCATCACGCTTGTCATATAGCTTGGATTTCAAACGTCCATCTTTGGCAATATACAATTAAAGATCTAGGTACGAAGCTGAAGTAGGTGTTTCAAGCGGTTTCTTTAATTTCGAGCTCATTTGGATAGATCTGATGTAAATGCTCCTTAAATTTAGGATTATTAAGAGAAAGTACGTCTTCTATGTAGCGGAAGCTGAAATTAAAGGACTAGGGTAATTGTTTTTCTATCATGTTAATAGCACAAACACCAAATGATTAGCGATGTCAATTCGCAAACTAAGTTGCTGTATTCGAAATTCAACCAGAGGCCTTTTTTCACCCGACCTTATGGACAAAACTCCTTTACGTAAAACCTTTTGGAACAACGCTAGAATCACGTAAAACAACAAATGGACCAGACGCATTGTACATGCATTTCAACGTATAGTTCTACACAACACATTCTCTATCTTCGTTTTTATACGTTATATTCTTATACAGCTCCTTAAGTGTCATTTTTATTCTATTAATACAATTTTTAATGGAGTATTTTATTGCCTAATGAGCTTTTGTCTTGTGAATACAATATCGGACTATATATGTATCCTACTCGAAGTTCTATTTCCACTTTCCAAGGACGAATGTCCAGCTAACGGTACTGGTATATTTCAGCTAAAAACAAAAGAAAGGATTGTGCGCTTTAAAAAAAAACAAAAACAAAATATGCGCAAATGAAATAAAAAAAGCGCACAGAAAGTAGAAAAGGGTGCAAATGATAAACAAAATGTGCGCAAATGAATTGTAAAAGTGTGCAAATGAAATGCAACATTGTTGAAGTCAATGAAAACAAATATTATGGTGAGATACCACGCTGCATGCAGTTTATAGACTTCTTTCTTTATTTCTCACCAAACTCTCTTTGGATAACATACAAGTCGAAATTTCCTGCACAAACCTATTCTCCCCTTTTTCAGTGGCGATCAAAATTCGTTGTCGAGGTTGTTTTCGGCAACCCTTATTTCCATCTTATTTCAGTATGATAATGGTTTTCATGAGCAAGTCATTCTTGATCTGAAAGCATAAAATTCTGCGCACCTGATGTTGCATTCTAAATGCTTAACCAATAAAATAAAAGTGACAACAAAAGTCCAAATCGATCAAAGGAAGAGACCAGTAAGGAAAATCCGTATAACATTCGACTGAATCAGGGGAACACAATCCGACACAGAACATTTTTGGCAAGGCGTCATATTCCCGACTTGGAACGGGCATTTTATAAATAAAATGGTGGGTTAAACCAGGTTTATTGATGCATCAACCTCCCGCTTATATGACGACTAACTATAGCTTCTGTGTGCCCAGATTGTGTTAATTGTCAAAGCCATAATATTGTCAGGGCGCACTACACTATTTCAATACGCCAATGTTTGACAGACCTCGAAACTATAGCAATAAATCAACGTGTATTGTTTGCCCTTGAAATAGCATCTAAGGAAGTACCAGCAAACAGGTAGAGGATACACGGTACTCCAAGACTAAAATGACAAGCAGGAAATCAAAGACGTGTTTTTTCATGACGTACATGTAAGAATGGGCATGCGAAGAAGGGACATCTCCAATGTCCCCTTCGCCTTACTGGGAGAGTTAAATAACAGCGTCATACACGGTACTCCAAGACTAAAATGACAAGCAGGAAATCAAAGACGTGTTTTTTCATGACGTACATGTAAGAATGGGCATGCGAAGAAGGGACATCTCCAATGTCCCCTTCGCCTTACTGAGAGAGTTAAATAACAGCGTCATAATCTAAAAGCACATAGATAGCTTTGTTATAAACTTGTCTTGTCAAATACATGATAATGAGGTTCTCATCATATGAGAGATATTTTACGTCATTTTGTTGATGCCCCCTACTGCAATGTACATAAGTTCTTTGTTTTTTCGAGTGTACCAAAATCTAGGTATACCGTTTGTATCAAGAAGCCCAACGTAGATTTTTGTCATGAGCGCTATTTATCTAATCTAAATGAAGAAAAAATAAATGATACACTTTTGTTCTGATGAAAATCTATCCAAAAAAGTCCTTATCTTCAAAATTAATAGCCGTTTTAAACAGAATTTTGATTTCTTGATTGATATAATTATTTCACTGAGGTGCAAGCCATTTATATCGATACTTGTTCTTAATTGTAGAGAATAAGTTATTCAATTAATTAAAAAGACCAAAATTTAGTAAAAGAAGAAAGAAATAAAGTCGGAAGGGACACCCGGGGCGACGGGTTTTGATTGCTATACTGGAAAAAGGAGAAAAATGGGTAGGAGCAGGAAATTAATCCTTCCTTATGAATCCCAATAAGTCTGCTTACCTTACAAAAATAAAGAAGGGGTCTTACCTTAGAAAAATATAGAAGGGGTTTTTACATCTCATGGAGGGTGGCGTTTCTCGACATAGTTTGGCTACAATGAATCGCGTAGACAAGGCATTACCCTATCTACCACTAAGGGGTGTGCCGAAAATTTTGAAGCTAGTATTACATTGAATTACTTGGGTCTAAAATTTGACACCATGGGAAAAGGCTTGTTTCGTATTATTTTGTCAATAATAAGGCTTATCCTTAGCTTTTCAAACAACACAAACGTCCAAATCTTGTTATAAGAAATTAATGCCAACAACACTTTCAACAGCGTATTTAGGCTGGGTGAGTCTTTGGTGCCACGCATGCAGTAGATTGTGCTTATCCTTCATGAGCATCTGATAATACTTCTGTTTTCAGGGGTTCACACAGTAAGTGCTTAATCCTTTTGTTGGCGTTTGAATACTGAACACCACTAATTTAATGTTGCTTAGCTCTTACTATTTTTGCATATTTTATTCTCACATGTTTATTCTTTTAAAATTTTAAATTTTAAAAAGTTGAATTTTAGGGGGAAATTTAATTTTTTAAGTAACAGCATCATTTTTTATTGAATGTGTATGAAAAAAAAATCAAAGAATAAACCTCTGCAGAAAGGACCAAGTCTGCAGTTGTATTGTCTAGTTATCAAAGGAGTTTTTCATTATGACCTTGGCTTACCAGTCGGAGCACGAAGGGTTCAAATTTCGATGATTTTCATCATTTTGCATTTTGTTTTGTAAAAAGTAAACGTTAGTCTTTAGAAAATGAAATTGAGAATACAAATATGTCTCATGTTGTCTGAATTTAATTTCCAAGATAACAGACAATGTTTTAAATGTCCCAACATGCATTATACGATATTAGATACTTGCGGTTGAATATTAGGCTACATAAAATCGCACATGTAAGTGGTGCGTTTCTGTTTTTGTTGGGTATATTATGTTCAGTTTGTTTCGTTCTCACTATGTGTGATTAATGCATTCTGGATTTATGGCTTTTTGTGGTCATGTTTTGTTTTTTTGTTTTTTTTTAATGTTTTTTTTGTTTTTTGGTTTTTTTTGTTTTGTTTTTTTGTTTTTT
>MJUU01003100.1:20655-34227 GCA_002080025.1 Modiolus philippinarum | reverse complement strand
AGCTTCGTACTTAGATCTTTTATTGTATATTGACGAAGATGGACGTTTGAAATCTAAGCTATATGACAAGCGTGATGATTTTAATTTCCCCATTGTGAACTTTCCCTTTCTTAGCAGCAATATACCTACCTCTCCAGCCTATGGAGTGTACATTTCACAGTTGATTCGTTACTGTCGAGCTTGTAGTTTGTACAGTGATTTTTTGAACAGAGCAAAAACACTGTCCCAAAAGCTGCTTAGTCATGGATTTGTTCAACCTTTGTTAATTTCATCCCTCAAGAAATTCTATGGCCGTCACCATAGCATCATTGAAAGATATGACGTGTCAGTATCCCAAATGAAAGTGGACATTTTCAGCTAGATTCACGTCTTCCCGGATTTGACTACCGACTTTGACATTTTCCCGGGTTGAATCACTCACAGTGTGACGGGTGCTGTTAACAGAGCAGGACATGCTTACCCTTCCGGAGCACCTGATGTCACTCTCAGTTTCACTGGAGTTCACACTGTGAGTGCCTTTGTTCTGAATGTTGTGGTTTCTGGTTCTGTGCTTTGTGTCTGTCTGGCGTCATTGTTTTTGTGTCTAACGTCATTGTTTTCTGTGTTCTCGTTTTTGCCCTGTCTTTGGACTTCGATTTTTGTGAATGTCACCCCTTTGTTCCTTCGGTATTCTACTGCCGTTGTTTCTATAACAACTAGTAGAGACAATGACTACAGAAACATACGTATGCCAAATGCAAATCCATGAAGAGTTACGCTAGTCTAGAAACGTTTCCTTAAAAATGATGCTATAAATATTTGAAATTTGCTCAATAATAATAGCAGGATACCTGCGACGAATATTTCAACCTTTCTACAACGCAAATAGCATATACCCAATGCAAATAAATGAGAAGTTAAGCTTATCTAGAAAGGTTTCTTAGAATGCCACTTATCGAAGTTCCCGTGAATTTCGACTATTTATGTTTCTTCAGTACATATTTAATCAAAACTTTTGGTAAGCCATAAACCAAAATATATGTAAAAGCTGAGAGAGAACAAATTACAAATAGGATCTTAAAAGGAAAGCAAACATTAGCTATGGACAGAGCTATGCAGGAGTATATATATTCGTTAAGGCCTCTTGTTTCACCCACTATCGAATATTTGTTGTTTGGTCCAGACCAACTAAGTAACAATACAAACACCATTATTTTCAGACAGGTTCAACATTTTATCCACCATTAGCTCGACTACCCTTTCTTATTTAAGAAGACATTTTTAGTGTACATGTTTACTGTTAATTTCTTTTCCTCTTTCTCTCTCCCTTTACCTATCTGTTTGAATTCAATTGTTATAAAAATGTATATTGAATTTATACATATGATATAATATCCCTGTTGTCATTTTGTATAATTGTATTAGAGAACCTCGTAAGTTGATATAACTTGTGTTCAGTCCAGTTGTGTTTTGACAATAAAATAAGTTAAAAGTAAAAGTATGCAGGAGGGATATACTCCTTAAGTTTTAACAAAATTTCTTAAAGTAAGATATTATAAATATTCATTTTATGTACATTTCAATTTGCTCCATAACAATAGCAGAAAACCTGTGATGTATATTTCAACCTTATTACTACGAATATTGTGTTGCGAGCAATAGTCTCGGTATCCATACATACTTTCATTGTAATCTCTGATCTTTTTTATTCCTTTTTTGCATCGGAAATTAGTATTGAAATATAGCATATCATACGATTTTCTTTCTGTAGGAAATATCATTATACAATGATAATACATCAAAAATAAGTAGCGATAGGAACGACTACTGGCTATAAGTGTATAGAGGGATAATGTTCCGGAAAATAGATCGCGTCTTATTCAATTAGAAAGTAAAAATATGGTAATTCAAATGAATACGGCGGCAGAACATGAAACAAGTTTAATTTCACTGTGTCTACTCTTATGTAAGGTTTGATATCATCAGATAAGTCTAAATTGAAAGATGTTAAACCAAATTAAGGATCCGACAAATTTAATTACTTTCACTTTTTAAAATGTGAAAGAAACAGAAAGCGTCCGTAATATTGAAAGTCTTTTATAAAATAAATAAAAATCAAATAAAACCAGAAACGCCTTTCTACATCTGTATGCTTTGTAACAGACCAATAAAGTTAAATCACAGGAGCTAACACAAGATACTCGGAATCTCAGATGTTGGCAGTAACCCAAAATTTACACAAGATACATTGTACCGTGTGCAGTTTATTGCGATGAGGGTAAAAACAAACCTACCGTGCTAATAGAATTGTCAAAAGCCGAAACCCAAAGGACAAAAAGACAAATTTACCGTGCTAACAGAATTGTCAAAAGCCGAAATCCAAAGGACAAAAAGACAAACTTACCGTGCTAACAGAATTGTCAAAAGCCGAAACCCAAAGGACAAAAAGACAAACCTACCGTGCTAACAGAATTGTCAAAAGCCGAAATCTAAAGGACAAAAAGACAAACTTACCGTGCTAACAGAATTGTCAAAAGCCGAAATCCAAAGGACAAAAAGACAAACTTACAATGCTAACAGAATTGTCAAAAGCCGAAATCCAAAGGACAAAAAAAACCAAACTTACCGTGCTAACAGAATTTTCAAAAGCCGAAACCCAAAGGACAAAAAAAAACAAACCTACCGTGCTAACAGAATTTTCAAAAGCCGAAATCCAAAGGACAAAAAGACAAAGAAGATACAAAACCATGGAAGTATTGTTGTCCGCAATCGTCCTGACTTGGTTCGGACATTTCTATAGAAATGATGGGTTAAACCAGTTTTATGGCCGTGCCAAACTTCTCCCTTCCATTGCGATAGTGTCCGGTAGCAACTATTGAAAAGTCGTAGACAGTGAAAAGACATGTTCATGCCAATACACTAAGTAAGAAAATGAATCGTGAATTACAGTTCGGAATGACCTTCAAAATTTTCCTCAAGACCATAATATCTATATTAAAAAACTTTTCAATAATAGTACGAGACGATATGTTAATAAAATGTATATATCTTGTCTAACACTATCTCCGATACTGATACAAACAATTAACGTTTTTATCGCTTTACGGCCATTCTGTACTTTTCATCTGCATATACTTCATTTTGATCTAGAACAAGAACAAGAACAAGCAAAGAGCCAGAGTGGTCATTTTAAATTGTCATACCTTTTCTAGAAACGCTTTCAATGTGAACTAGGTGAAAAGCTCTTTGGTAATCTTCAAAGATCGGGAAGCAAAGTAAAAGCAAAAGACTTTGGACATTTAAACTTGTTAACAATATATTATATTTTGAATAACATTTTGGTTGAACGATTCAAGAATATTTTCTATCATCTGATTAAACATATCAAAAAATGTTAAATTAAGTATGTTTATCGATGATACTTTCAATTAACTGTTTCTTATAACCAATAGAAGTTTTTATTAGTAATAAGAATATCTTTTTCATAAAACTATCATAAGAATTACAAAACCTGCCTAGTGAATATGAATTTATCGTTACCACCCAAGTTTGTCGAAATAGAAAAAAGTTAAAAAATATCCTATTTAGATAAATCGAGTAAACTTACTTGTATGGCAGAAGTAGGCAGTTTTATTAAAAATGATATCTATTTCTTAGAAATCATGATAATTTTTACGCTTTCATCGACTTCCCTTGTCGAAATATGTTAAAAATGTCGACTTTTTAATGCTTTTGATTATGGCTTCTCGCGAAAAATCTGTCGACCCAAATTTGGCTGGTGCAAAACAACGGCAGTAGAATACCGAAGGAACAAGAAATTTGCTACATTAACTAGTATATAGAACAGTACTATTAGAGACTATATTGGAGAACAGGCTGACATTATTCTGACTTTTTAACGTTGTAGACTTACTAGCAGTAACAACCGACAACATCATTTAATTTTACGGTAACAAAGGTCTTCTTTGATTGTATCAATCCTGAGGCGACTAAGCACAACCGCGAGCCTCAAATAACCTATCATTAACTGTAGTCGATGAATGCCTGGCTATGAAGAATAATGGGATCATTGTACGGAAGCTTTGGTGCTAACAACTGTAAGTAATCTGTGTGGAGAAATGACAGACTTTAAAGACCTGTTCTGTATTGCTTAAGACCAAAATCACTTGTTGAGAAACGTAAATTTCCTACATAGAAGGCTTAATTTACAGCTGTACTACTCCGAAACATTTCTCCCTTTTCCAGTGGCAATTAATACTCATTGCCTCAGTTGTCCCTTCCACCTTCATTTCTGTTTCTTATGAAATTTTTACATCCCTGC
Organism: Modiolus philippinarum; assembly: GCA_002080025.1. NCBI lineage: Eukaryota > Metazoa > Mollusca > Bivalvia > Mytilida > Modiolidae > Modiolus > Modiolus philippinarum. The sequence goes on along the minus strand of MJUU01003100.1, from coordinate 29,927 downwards.
TTCAGCGGGCGGTATATAGTGGTGTCTGTCCGTATATCCGTCCGTCCGTCCGTTCGTTATTCCGTCCGCCAAAGGGTACACACTTTGTGGCGACAACTCCTCCTAGACTCTTTGGTGAAATCCAATGAAACTTTCACAGAATGTTAATTCAGTACACATTGCCATTGTGCACCATGTATTTAAAATTTTCATTTCATCTTTTTGACGGGTGCTGTATATAGAGCAGGACATGCTTACCCTTCCGGAGCACCTGCTGTCACTCTGTTTTCGAGAGTTCACACTGTTAGTGCTTTAGTTTTTTGTGTTGTATATGTAATGTTCGTGTGTTTTGTGGCATGTGGTGTCTTTGGTCTTCCATCTTCTGGTGTTCTTGCTTTTGCCTTGTCTCTGGACATTGATTTGAGTAATATTGTGCTTTGTTCCTTAGGTATTCTACTGCCGTTTTTGGGGGAGAGCGGGGGTATGATAGACGTGAACTTTGCTCACATTTTTCTAGTTGTATTAACTTTCTCTGATGGACATCACATTTATTTATCTGCCACTACATTGACTGCTTAGTGAAGGAGAAGGGTACAAACAGTTCACGTAACAAAATCTTCACAATACTAATAATAATAAAACAGAAAAGTTTCCCTTGCGTATGAATGTAAATGAGGAATTATATCTGCTAGGTAACTAGGAGACATAAATACACTTTCAAATACAGATGCATTGCTTTCTTTGGTGAATGCATTTCAAAACTCCTTTTAGAAGCACTTATATTTGTTGCTTACTGCAATCAAATATTAAGTCAAGACATACATTTTGATGAATACCAACAAGTGGGGTGAACCAGAAATGAGTTCTCAAAAACTTTATAGATTTAATTGTTATAATAGCTATATCTTCAACTGACCTTCACAACTGCAATCGTGTTCAATGAACAATAAATTTCCAAATGAATACCGAAGCAAGAATCAAAATCATACATCCAAAATGCACACACAGTACATAAAATAACGCCACAAGAAATAAAGCACAGAGGGAATCCCTAAAAAAACAGGTGCTCCGGAAGGGTAAGCATGGCCTGCTTCACATGTGACATCAGTCACACTGTGAGTGAAAAGTCCGTTGTAATGTCAAATTCGGTATGTTTCAATCCAGTAATATCTTCATTTGTGATGAAGACACATTGTACCGATCAGTCAATTCATGATGACGACCATAATTTTTTTTAAGTGACAATAGTAACAGCGGTTGAACATAACCCTGGCTAAGTTGCTTTTGAGATAGTAATTTTGCTCCTTAGAGGAATTCGACGTACACATTACATGCACGACAGTAACAAATAAGCTGTGAAATGAAGACTCCATATTCTGGAAATGTGGGTATATTACTACTCTAAAATTGGAAGGTCGCAATTTGAAAATCAAAATCATCATGTCTGTCATAAAATTTTGATCTCAATTGTCCCGAGTTGTCAATATAAAGGTCCTGATATGATGCTGATGTTAGTGTTTCTGTTATATCTTTAATGTCCAGGTGATTTGGGTAGATGAGATGTAGATATTCCTTAAAACGAAAACTGAAATCAAAAGACCTGGCTAGATTTTTTCTTCCTTGTGACTAGCTCTTGTATGAATCTGGTTTCGTACAAATATAAAAACAAATCTGCCAGAAATTTCGCGCAATTCGTATATCGATTGTCTGTTGGAACACGTATCCTCCAAATTCGGCAAATATATTGTCAATTAAAAACTTCCAGCATAGCAATCACATCTTCCTCAGTATACTTTTTGTTGGAATCAGTGTGGTTTTTGACAAAATACTTTTTTTTTACCCAATACCAAATATTAAATATCTTTTTTCACCTTTTTTGGTGTAGAAAGACTGATGAATAAGATCGCAGAACGGATTTCAATTCGTCATATGGAAGACTTTATACAAATAACAGAATATGGAGTAATTGTACATTGGGCAAAATCCCTATAAATACATAGCAAGATCAAGAAAATGGAAAAACAGTTTCATTGATTGTCTTCATCTTGAAGTCACCATGAGGCCTTCAACAACGAGCGAACACTTCTACCTCATAGTAAGTTCAAGACGGCCCCTAGCACCGGTTTGAGCGGAATTAACTTGCCAAATGTTGAGCCACGCTACATCCGTGTATCTATTTTGTCATTCATGTGGGGTCGTCAACAAGCATAACATATCGGGCAAAATACTCTTACAAACACTGTCATCAGTTGCCTGTACACGGATTTCAGGCCATATGATTGTAATTTATTGCAGAAGAAATATCAATCAGAAAAAGACTATTAATACACTAACGACTTAAATTGGTTAATTTTTGTCCAACTTCATACTAATTAAAGATGTATTACTCTCCCTTCACAATAAGATCAAAACTAGAAAACAGGAAAAGTATTAAATGTAATATCAAAATAGACGGAAGTAAGACATTATTTCTTTGGCTTTGTGGCTTCTCGTTTAATATGAGGCTTTACTTATGACATTTTAGAACTTCATCTTGAGGATTCCTTAATGAAGAAAAATCATTTGTTGCAAATTTGTTTTCATCGATTTCCTGTCAAAATACCGTTGTAATAGAATATTAGAATTACTAATCCGACTGTATCATTCCTGGTATTCTTAGTAGGAAACATACCTTTGAAATAAATATTAGTTGATTTGCCGATTTAGAAATATTGTTTCACTATTTTTCCACTGCGTTATTAAATGTGATTACATCAAGTTATTATAAACTCGATCTATCTCAGTATCTATCAAGAAGCTGTTTAGCTCAGATGGCCATTGGCTGACAAATAATCTAGATAACCTCACTGTTAAAGGGTCTCGTTTCTTAGAATTTAATTACATCACGATGTAACATACCCCAATATTGAGCTGGTCCCCACTGGTGGCCATCTTGGATCTGATGTGGACTTACTGGGCACAGTATTGTTTTTTAATTTGCCAACAAAAGACAATTGTCACCAAGTTTCTTTAAATGGGAAGAGTAGTTTCAGTAAAGAATGTCTTTGAATGTGTTTTCTAGAACAATTCAATTTAAAACAAAGTTTCTATTAGCAGCCATCTTCAAAAGAACCGCCTAATAACTTGAGAGCAAATTTGCAAGCTAGCGGCCGTCTTGGATGAAATACAGACTTTTAAAGAGATCCACCCTATCACGTATTATCACATTTACCTCATACGTCATGTAGTTGGATGTTGTCGTGCTGACCCCTTTACTGCGTGTCGTATTGTTCCTATCTGTAACCGTTATTTTGAGTTATTTGCCAAAGACAGCAATAAGTGCAATTTTCATTAACGGCAGACATGTTATTTTGTCCTCTGACCAATACACACTTTTGAAATCCTTGTAATTCAGACCAAGTTTTATTTTAATTGGCTCTGTGGTTTTTGCCGCTTCTCCCGAGAAGCGTCTTTTACTTTGGTCAAACTTCCTGTTGGATCGTGAGTTTCGGGTTAACTCGTTAATGCTGTTCTGCTAGTATGACGCTCCTGTCTGCGTTTGTAATTGTCATGCTGATAAAGGTTTCAACGATACACGATTATTAACAACAAATACCAAAACAAATGAAGGGATATGGAGTAAATGTACATCGGACAAAATCCCTATAAATATGTGGTAAAATTAAGCAAATGGAACAACGCTTTGATTGTTGTTCTTCATCCTGAAGTCACTATGAGGCCTTCAACAAAAACCTATCCGTGATTCCGACATGGTAACTAATTGCAGTTATGGCAATTTATTCATGTTTCTTGAAGAACAATGAAGTTTGCCTGATGTAGTGATACTTTAATTCCTCAATCCTAACAGTTTACTCACAAGTAGTATCCATTATTTGGATAATTTAAAAAAAAGAGCTGCAGTGCACTTAAAGGGATGTGGAATGTTTCATTTTTCTTGTGCTGAAGAATGGTACACAGGTCACAGGTAAAATACGCATCATAATTAGTAGTGAAAATAGGACACTGTCAATAAAGTTATGTGCATCAGTTTTTTCACATTGTTTTATTAACGTTTATCGGGACATATGAACCTTAAATTGTTTTGTCAATAAATACCTTTATCACATTGATTGTAATACTTATCGTAAAGCAATTAGCTATCTTGACAAGAGGGAAAGTATGAAAGTGTTAACTTTCTATAGTTTTTCTCAGTTTTTATTTAAAACACAATAATCAGTTCCTACTCCATGTATTATTTGTACAAGTGTCTAGAATTTAGTAAAGTAAAAGTATAGGGTTTACAATTTATATCAACAATAGCGTATTAATTGGAATTTAAATTTCAAGATCGTTATGGACGCTGTTGAAGATACCACCAGAGCGTGGATTAAGAGAGAGACAGTCCAAGAACCAAAAACTTGAGTCCTTGTCAGATTGGGTAAGATCCGTTCGTTTTTAGTGTGGAGTCGTATTAACAAACTACGCATATGTGTAAACAATTGAACTAATTGATGAAGGTCAGATAACAGGAAACACTTACGATGGCCGAATGTCACAATAAACCAGGAAACTGCACAAGAAAAAACAATAAAATGACAAAACAATAAAATGACAAAAGACGTCAAGATCTGCAATGAGAGTTGCAATAATTGTATCAATGGGAATTCCTGTGACCTGTTGATAAATAGTGTTGCCAAAACGAACAAAAATGTTGTCTAGAAAAAGATTCAGTGCAATCATATCATCACATGTCCAGGAACAATGATTATTGTAGGTAATATTAGAGAAGAATCCTTGTTTTGGACCGAGACTTCAAACGAGACTGAAGTTCTTCAAGGATTCGTCAAACATCATAAAATTAAAAAAAATGCTTGATCCTTCAATATCTCGTACAGATGTGTTGATGATATTCTTCAATCAATAATGCATCTTTTGCTAAATGGATCCCATTTATATATCCGTTAAAACTAGAGATAAAGGAAACGACAGAAACCACCAGATCTTTTTGGACTAACATCTCGAATTTGACGAAAATTGTCATCTCACTACTAAAACAAAAGGAACGATTTTAACTTAAAATTATCAATTTCTCTTACATAGAAAGTAATATTCCAGCTTTCCTGCTTACGGGGTGTATGTTTCACAGCTTATTTGTATTGCGAGAACTAGCACAATTTATACAGACTTTCTCATTAGACAAAGTTATCTCCATGACCGCCTTATTAATCAAGGCTTCGAAAAATTCCGCCTATACGATCAAAAAATTTTTAAAAGTTCTTTAATAGATATCAGTCTCTTGTAGAAAAAATATGAAGTTTCAGTCCGAACTCTTATTCAAGATTCTTTCTTGACTTAATACAAGGGTGATCATTTCTTTTAACTGTCTATGACCATTCAATCACAATTGCTGTTGAGTTGCCACTGGACACTACTGCAATGGAAGGGGAGGTTTGGCTAGTAATAAAGCCTGTTTAACCCATCATTTCTTTTGAAATGCGTGTACCAAGTCAGGACCATTGCGGTCGACAATTTTGCCGATGGTATCAACCTGATTTGACTTTTTGACTCATTGACTTCGGCTCTTGACCACTCTGTTCGGTAATTTTGTCAATACAACCATTTCCACAAGGAAGATACTATTAACCACTTCCTTATTCCATAAGGAAGATACTATTAACCACTTTATGTAATATTAACCCTACAAAAATAAATTGATATTGGGAACTCCTCCACGAAATTATAGACAATGTTTTTATTATTAAAGGAAAATAATCGGCAAGCTTTTTTTTAAGCTTGTACTGTTTTTTACAATTAACGTCGAAGGAACGACAAGTGATGGCTTTAGCTTACCTGGCTTTTTATGCACGGTAAGCTAAAAAAATATGATGAAAAAAATTAGTTCGGTAGTTTTTCGACTTTTCATAACAGTTACTTCTTTCAATTATGATGCAGCGTTTTGAGTTTAATGTTCAGATTAGTTTCCAACAAACATCATTATTAATTGGTTGTTTTCGATATGATAGAAAAACACAAATTTTCAACGTATCATACCCGTATTGATATTGGTTATTTTGCGTCTCCGTCTATCCAATTTGTCAAAAGGTAGGCCATACAAATAGCCTCCGTCTATCCAATTTGTCAACAAGTAGGCCATACATATAGCCTCCGTCTATCCAATTCGTCAACAAGTAGGCCATACATATAGCAGCTATGAAGTGTAATTCTACATCTTATACTAATAAACAAAAGAAAACGATACAGTGATTATTGTAAATATTTTTGTATTTCGCAATATAAAGTTTCTATTTAAGTGCGTCATTATATTCAACGTCAAAATGCATTTGTTTATGCCATTTTTAAACGGATACGATGAAAGTCCAGAATGATATTTTTTGCCTTTGACCGATTTCGCCGTTAACTGATGTATGGTTTAAAATGTTTGATGTAAAAAGTTAGAACATTTCATCAGTTAAACAATTTGCCATCTTAAAAATTAAAAACAACCTCTTATTTCGATGCCCCATTTGGATAGAATCAACGTGATCAATGACTAAGCGCGATGAGATCGTTGATATTGATTTCAGCCCTCACAATTCATTAATATGTGAAAAAAGACATTTCTCGCCCTCGTTTTTACGGAAATGATGTTAAAAAGTGTAAAAAATGATAAAAAAAATCCAGAAAAACTGGGACGTAACTTACATTCTTTACGTAATAGGGGATATTGACCGGATATTCTTCATGATTCCGTTAAATTGGCTTTGGGATCCAATAACCTGAAGATTTTACAATTATACTGGCCTCTCACTGATACTGCCGATGTCTACTGAAACCCATGATGATTCTTTACCAAACCCTTCAGGAAGTTTTGAATTTGATTATTATTCCGTAGTTCGACAGTGTTTTACCAGCAGACTAGGCTCNTTGTGGTCTTAGAGTTAGTGGTCTACCTGTATTGGGTTTAATTTATATGTTTATTATACTATAGGGAAACGGGAATTAGAAAGGGAAGGTTTGGGTACCCATAAACCGGTTTAACCCGACCGCTGACTGTTGCAAGTGCCGGTACCAAGTCCGGCTATCAAGAGTTCCTATCGTTATCTATGTTTGTCTTTTGTCTTTTTATTGTTTTTCTTGTGAAGTTCCCTGGTTGATTGGGACATGTGATTGTACTGTTCGGCCATTGTAAGTGTTTCCTGTTATCTTTCCTTCATTAAAACTAAATACTAATGATTAATCTTAAGTAAATCTGCTCATCAAATGATAAATCACATTGCAGCATGTTCCTTGAGAGGTTGCAACGCAAAATCGCGCAACACGTGTTTAACACTTTCGAAAACGTTAGCTGAAACACGTGTACAGCATAACAAAATTTACTGTTTTGTCTGCAACTTCGGTATTTTTGTATTGTGAAAACGAAAAATTGGCTCGAATTCACGGTTGCAAAGCAACAGGTGATCAAGTCAGTCAGTCAGAAAATGTAGACATACTCATCTTTACGTCTGCAAACAGAAATTCTGAATAATAGCTATGACTTGACCCTAATAAGAGATGGTTAAGAAATTGTAAGAGACATTTTTATTTAATTCTTACGTGCACAGAACACATTTGGTCGTTGGATTGATGTTTACTGCAAAAAAGTAAAATATTATTTTTGATAAAATCTTTGTGTCGTTTCTTTTTTGGGTTGTTTTATTGTTATTATATTGTTGGCATAAGTTCACTTTATGTGTGGTTAAATATGAAATTATAATCAAAATACATAGAAATACAAGACAAATAATGTTTAAAGTTTGAAGGTCATAAGAATTTTATTTTACTGACTGAAATATTACTATGAAAGCAGTAAAAAGAATTCTAGAGTAAATAAAAAAAAGACGTCAATAAAAATTTTGATAATGGCTTTCAAATCCCATTTTTGTGTTTTGCGCTACCTTAATTTAATTTTGCATTAAACAATTTTGACTGTCATTCAATCTTTTTTTAATTCAAATGAAAACAGCTCATTATTGAAGGCCTCATTGTGACTTCAATGTGAACAACAGCAAAAGCGTTGTTCCATTGCTGTTTTTTTTTCATGTATTTGAAGAGACTTTGTCACATTTGCATTTACACCATACTCCTTCATAGTTAATTGTGTTACCTAGTAAAAGTGATTTTTTTAACCTTTAGCTCATAAATAAATATGAAAAAGAAAGGAAATGGGGTAAATGTCAAGGAGACAACATCCCATATCCAGGTTAAAACGATCCAAAACAAAGCATCTAGGGGTCACCGGACGGTCTTCAACACGGTGAGGAACCTCACACCATATAGCAAGCCCTAAATGGCCCCAAAAAGGTAAAAAAGTGAATAAATCAATGCAAACAAACCACATCCAATAACCCAAATATCAAGAAACTAAAATTTTATAAGAAGACAAGGACAGGCCAATGACCAACATATTCCTGACTAGGGACAGGCGCAAAAATGCGGTGGGGTTAAACTCATTTTCTTGGATTCAAACCCTCCCCTATGTGTGGTGAATGGCTAAAAAATAAATACACAAAAAGACTCACAGTAAAAATCAAACTAGAAAAAAGTCCAACTTATCAAGACAAGCACCCTTACAATGAAGTACATAAAACATGAAGACAATACACACAGGTACTGTCCGGACAAATGCTCGCAGTAACAGACAGCTAGCTAAGGACATAATTTCCGTTGACTATGATATCAAGCCTTCTTACATATGAAACTTCAATTGAAATACTTCTAAAGAGCTTTGGTATAACAACAACGACAGTAGAATACCGAAGGAACAAAGCACAAGATTACACAAATCAAAGTCCAGAGACAAGGCAAAAGCAAGAACACCAGAAGACGGAAGACTAAAGACACCACATGCCCACAAAACACACGAACAAAACATATACAACACAAAAAAAATAAAGCACTAACAGTGTGAACTCTCAATAAACAAGAGTGACATCAGGTGCTCCCGAAGGGTAAGCATGTCCTGCTCTGTGCACAGCACCCGTCACACTGTCAGTGGGTCAATCCAGGGTAAAGTCAAAACCGGTAATGTCAAATCCGGGAAGACGCGAATCTAGCTGAAAATGTCAGTTTTTATTTGTGACACTGACATTTCATATCTATCTATGATAAATACACAAAAAGACTCACAGTAAAAATCAAACTAGAAAAAAGTCCAACTTATCAAGACAAGTACCCTTACAATGAAGTACATAAAACATGAAGACAATACACACAGGTACTGTCCGGACAAATGCTCGCAGTAACAGACAGCTAGCTAAGGACATAATTTCCGTTGA
>MJUU01003100.1:0-19487 GCA_002080025.1 Modiolus philippinarum | reverse complement strand
ATACCTGCGTTCTCCGTTTTTGGTACAGAAACATTGATGTATCAGATCGGAAATTACTGTTTTTTGGGGAAGAGTTGTATAAAGGGTAGAAAAATCAAAAGTTTGTATGCTATTGCAGTATGCGAGACTGTTTTAGGAGAGCTGTTCAAGGAGATCTTTGGAATTTTTAAGAATCCACATCTGATTCACGCCGCTTGTGGAATAGGCATTTTCGCAGTAGCTGTTTAGACCATCTCTAACTGCAGTCAGTAAAGTGGTAAGGAGTTTGGATAATGGCTTTGTGGTGCATCTGGCAGATCCTGCAACGAATCTCTGTTTGTAGGGATTCTTGTGAAGCTTAGGCACCCAGTAAATATAAGTAAGATAACTGTTATTCTCATCAACTTTGATACCGAATGATGCTAACACAGAAGTGTGATTTGTGATTATCTCGTCCCTTGATAATGTAGTTGGGGAATAAGTAAGATTGTCAGATGAAGTGTCAATACCCATCTCCTTAACAAGACAGTCTAAATAGTGTTTCTTGCATACAAACACAATATTGTTAGAAGCTTTGTCTGCAGGTACTATGAAGTATTTTTCCGGGAGGTTTGTCAATGTTTTAGCAACAAGAGGATCATCAAATATGCTGGGCGTTCTAGTTTTCATAGATGTTTTCAAGCGCCGGATACGATTCATGATTAATGACTTAATCGACCTGATCCGGTCTGACAATGTCTCCACATCTTCTTTTTCTTTCTTCGTCCACATTCTGGCATAGTCTTCAACTGCATCCATCATAATTTTGAAGTTATACTTCCAGTTGATGTGGTAGGGTTTACGGAATTTTGGACCTTTTGAAAAAATATCTCGTCATTTTTTGTTTCGAACGATATCTAGGTCACCCGTTATCACGTGTCCAGCAGGACTATAGTTGAATGGGGAAGAGGAGCAGGTGCAATCAGGCGGTTTGGCTTTAAAGTCTTCAAACTGGAAATCACGCAATACCCGTTTGTGATTGAAAATAGTGGTTGCAATAGATTTAGTGTAAGAATAAGAGATAAGTGGAACAGATTGGTCTTTGAAGTAAGGAGGAATGTTAGATTTCACTGTTTTGTTGTGCAGAATGTTGGAGAGATTAATGGCATCTAGGCCTTTGTTAGCACACTGAATTTTAAGAAATGATCGGTTTTCAGGTTTATTTGCAGAAGTTGTAACAGGTTTGAACAGTCTGTGATTGGCGATGTCCATAACAATAGCTGTTAATTTATATTCCAGAGAATGCCAGTCAGTCACAGTTGAATCTAAACATACTTTGTAAAACGAATGAAGTTTCGAAAGTGGCAAGGAATACAATTTTGTACGAATGTGATGAATACCTAGTGGCATTTTCATAAATGGAAGGAGACCATTAATTGAAATGTCATGTAGATGTGGGGTGGTATAATGCCTATGTTCATGACTACGTGGTCTTCGCTGGCTTCCATTAAGGATATTCATCGCATTCACAGAACTGCATCCTGGGCTTGAAAGATTACCTACACTTTTAATATTATCATTGCAACCATAGGGTATTGCTGTTTCCAACATCATCAATTATGAAAGAAGAACATGATATTGTGCAATGCCAAATGCTGCCAATATGAAAAATTGTTTAAATTAAGTTATGGTGTAAAGCATTTAGGAGATGATCAATATTTTTGCCAACAAAAACCAGAATTAAAGATTTAACAACAATGCTGTATTTATATCCTTTATGAATAAGTTTGTTCAACGGATTAATAAGTTTGGAAGGACAATTTTTGAATTCATGCGCTTTGTAAATGATATTTCCATAGAAGTTTGGGTGTGAAATGTCCTGATGTATAAGAGCCCTGCATGTAGAACTAAATTTTCTTAATAAGTCTATGTATCTATAATAAAATTTAGAGAATGTTTTTATCAATTTATGATATCTAAACCCTTGATGCAGAAGTTTTTCAGTGAGACAAAGATTACGGTCGTTGAACTCAGAAACATCACTACATACTCGTGCATATCGAACAAGTTGTGAAATGTAGACCCCGTAAGAAGGGGCTGATGGAACATCGCCGTCGAGATGGGGACTATTAACTATAGGGAAGGAGAAATCATCCCTTTTATCATAAACCTTAGTGTTTAATTTTCCTTGATTTATTGATATATCAAGATCAAGAAAAGGAGTATAATCACTGCTGCTGTTGGATTTGTTTAAAGTAAGTTCTGCAGGATAAATTTCATCTGTAAATTTATAAAATTCAGGATTATTTAAAGCCAAAATATCGTCCAAATATCTATATGTATTGTTAAATGTATCCACTAAATGCTGTTTAGAAGGGTATTTTTGAATTTTTGCCATGAATTGTGACTCTTATCAATAAAAAAATAAATCTGCTATGAGCGGTGCACAGTTGGTACCCATAGGAATACCTGTTTTTTGCCGATAGATTGTATCACCGAAACGAACAAGTATAAGTAAGTAAATGAAAAAAAAATCTAGAAAACTTGATGTCGATTCTAATAGCTTACGACAAAAAGAACCGAAAGACATCTCGGAACTACAATTAAAACTCCAAAGAAATCATAATTCAAAGTCCAGAGACATTCCAAAAACAAGAAAATCAAAAGGGAAGAAAAAAGGACAAGGCGTGAACAAAACATAAGCGAATCACATACATTCAATACTAAATAACTCAGTGTCAAGTATCACAAGACCAATTTACATCAGGTGCCCTGTTATCATGCACAATTTCATATATCGCACCCATGATACACTTGTTAATATGTCAAAAAGACGAAGCCATTTCGTGACTAAATAAAAACAAGCAGAACATGTTTTGTGAGACCGTCAGATTATAACAAATTATGTATTGAGAACTACAGTTTTTCTGAAGGGACAAACGGGAGTAATAAAAACTGAACATATCCATATGTCTATGCAGTTTTTTTAAACATTGTGCATATGGAGAAATTATGATCATTCATTAGAAAAAGAATCACGTGACTTTTCAGCATTCTCACCAACGCCGACTTCGTCAACCAGCTTTTATTGCTAAAAACACGGATATTTGGTCTTACCCGTTACTATATTCTTTTTTTAAATCACTTTGACACTTCCTTATGACGTTTTCAATGTCAAAACAAAACGTAAATTGAGAATTTTCAAAGAAAACCCTTATGTTATAAATTGATACATCTTCAAATTGGGCCATATTTAGCTTCTGTGGGAAATTCGAGTTAACAAAATACATAATTAAGGTTTGTAGCTGCATTTTCGTTGGTTGGCACATAAAGTTTGGTTGTCTTACCATGTATCTTGTTTTTGTAATGACTTTGCACTTAAACTTTGGCAATGAAGTTAGGGAAGTTGACGTTTTCAGACATTTTGTCAAAATATTTATGATGCGATGTTAAAAGACTCGCGCTTCGGATCTCATATGGCTTGGGAACTTTGAAAGTATCTTCTAGGTCAATCTGACACGATTCGTTTGACTGCATATCAAATGTCCTATCAGAGTTTAACCTTGCATTTGATCTGCAACTCAGTTTTTAGCAAGAATAGCTATTTTTCTCAATTTTGCCTATCAAATACAGTGGAATTCCGGCACCCGTATTTGACTCTGCAATAAGATATGCAAATGAGCAAAAATGCACAAGATTTTTCTCCATATGGTTAGCTGTTTTCAAAAATTCAGTATATAACAACGTGCCCTACAGTTATGCGTCGACTGTGGAATGTTATTTTTATAGTTTTATTGGATTAATTGTCACTGACACACTTTATTACCCTCTCGGTTGCTTCTTTTATTATTTAGTTCCTTTACTGTAAATTATTCTGATCCTTTCAGGGTTTACACAATTAGCAAGTTGAATCTGCTACAGAGAAGAAATACGGCACAGAACAGTAAATATATTTTGGAGAAAAACATCAGCGTAAGTTAACTGGTACTTGATACAGTGTGTTAAAGATGAAAATACTGATAAAATCGGCATTCTTTATCCATTATTTTGTATTATCTTGAGTTGATAACCTGTTCTTAGAAGATTGCGATGAAATAAGATGGAGTGTAGTATACCGAATGGTATTGTTATCCATTAGACTTATACAACACACTAAAATACCGAAGTTGCATAATAAACAGTAAACTTCGTTATGCTGTACACGTGTTTGAAAGAGTAATCTCTCATCAGCAGCATTAGAATCAAATAATATGGAAAGCCTTAGTCCAAAAGTAGTCAAAAAGAAGTACTGATTACCAATTATATCGAAACTCGGTAATAACATTAACATGAACTCTTTTAGGAGCGAGGCCAGTTGCTTCACTAGGGTAAGCGTAATAAAATATGAGTTCGGGTCATATGTTTTTCCTTACAAGGAATGAAAGAATTCGGAGTAAATGCACACGGACAAAGTCTGTACAAATACATGGTAAAACCAAGCAATGTTATATGTTTGATCTGTGTCAACTCTGCAGTCCTCGTTGTTGAATGTTGAAGTAGTACATTTCTTATTTGTAAACCAACATAACTGAGTTCCAAGTAATCACGTGAAACGTTCACAGTAAAGATACTCCATGAAATGTTTGGAGAAATGCAAACTAGAAGATGAATCTTGCAAAGAAATTATCAAGTTATTTATGGGCATACACACGAAAAGAAATATTGAAAATGCAAAAACCACTGCAACCATCTATCAATAACAAGTAAATCATTTATTACAACGACCGAAATACCGCAATTGAGAGCAGACGGCCATTTTGACAACTTATGTCTCTTCTCTGAAGATAAACAAGACCAAATATCAATACATTGGAAAAGGTGGAAAAAGAACGAAGAACATAGAGGAATTAATAACCAAGGACACAGCTTTACGCGAGGGAGAAATTCCTAAGTTTTATGAAAACATTAGAATTGAGATATCGCTCCTTTTCAAATGAATTGATCTCAGGCCAGAAAAAAAGTACTCGGCCACTGAACTAGTGATAATACTCCACCAGTCTCATACCAAAAGTCGTACAGTCAGATAGTGACAGTTAACCAAAATAGTTCCGTAAATGGCTACTCCTAAACAAGAAGTGACTATTTTATAAAATGAGGAAATTCCTTGTGCACATGTTAAATTTCGTAAGAAAGGTGATTGTAAAGCGTGTGTGACAAAACTGCACGGATTCTCAATGTCACCAGTGTTTAATTAATTCCCCTCGACTTAATATTGTCTTGGGTATATTGCTACTACCAAGAACATTACGTCAGAAGTATTAATTATTGTAAGTTACATTGGTAACATTTTCAAAAATAATTGTAATTGATAAAAAAAGCACACGTGGGAGTGAACGCGCACCTGATACCAAAGTTAGATAATAATGCATCAAAGAGTAGTTTGTTTAAAAATAATAGTTATTGACGTATTAGGATAGGTTTCCTAGTGCTATATCCGTGGTGACATAAAGAATATTATTTAAAATCGCTTTTAGTTATTTTCGCATCTGCCCATTGTATAAATCTTATTTCTTTTATTCTAGTTTTTAAGAAAATCAGCCGTTGGGCATCCAACTCTCATTTCGGGTTTGATTTAATTCATGCTTTTAAAACTTTTAAAGCGTTTTGCAATTAAAATAGTAAATGCAACAATACAGCAAAAATGCTCTGATATGCTTGCAGGAGATAACGAAATAAAACTACACATAAATAACAAGTTCAAACATGTCAACTCTTTGTTTGATTTGTTTTTAAATCTACATTACGACATGACTTACATATTTAAAAAGGAACAAAATTTTCATGTATGTTGTATTTTAGTCTTTTTTTGGACTTACGAAAAAAGGTATCTACGGACTACAGTGGGAAGCAAACATACATGTAACT
The DNA here is from genome assembly GCA_002080025.1 of Modiolus philippinarum. Classification (NCBI taxonomy): domain Eukaryota; kingdom Metazoa; phylum Mollusca; class Bivalvia; order Mytilida; family Modiolidae; genus Modiolus; species Modiolus philippinarum. Next base: position 13,625 of record MJUU01003100.1, on the reverse strand, counting down.
CTCATCAAGTGAACGAGGAACTAATTATTACGCTTACCCTAGAAGATCTGCTTGCATTTTTTAATTGTGAACTACCCAAGTAAACAATGAAAAGGAGTTAATGCACATTAGATATTTTCTACAAATGCATGGTAAATCCCAGTAATGGAACATTCCTTTTATTGTTGTTTTTCATCTGCTCTAGAATCGGGACTGATTAAATCTGTCTGGGTCCTTGAACTAGAACTAGAATGTTGACCGCTCTGGCCAGCCATGGTCACAGAATCCTGTGAAAGAAAAATCTTATAAATAATTACATCGACGTTTTGGAAATCTGACGAGGATGAACGGCTTGGTAACTACACATAAACCGAAACAACATATAGAATAAAAACCTGTGTCAAGACATAAGTGAAAAATACAATTTATAAAACAAATTTAATAATATCTTAGAAATGCATGAGGGTATACTAAATAGATTACAGACTCATTCTAATTATTTAAGAAAAAGAAAAATTAAAAGCAAAATACAATTTAGTATGCTACATTGATGCACTATTGTGATAAAAAAAATTAAGGATTTTGTAATAAGATATTATACTTTTATCGGTAATTTGTATGAGTTTCTTTTGATCTCACAAAGCAAATATTTTTCAGTATTTGCTTCTGCCCGAATACGAAAAAATATTGGCAAAAAGTATCTTAGGCCACGCCTACTTTGTCAATCAGAATCAATGAAACAAGGAAATATACATCTTACAGAGACTCTTACCGGATGGTACAAATTTTTTACTAATCAATACTAATCAATTTCAGGATTTGTTGAAAATTAACATTCATTTTCAAAATTTGTATTATCAAATGATTTAGTTAATTACCGATAAATAGATAATAGAAATTTTGTTTTTGATACAAGAAATATTGGCTCCAATAATGGACTCGCCCACAAGGGGCTCGTCCATTATTGTTCTCCAATATTTCTTGTATCAATTAATCTATTTCCCATGCATGAAGGAGATATGAAGATTTGTTTACCAGGGTGAATCATATTTCTCGAAGGCATCGCCTGAGGGAAATATGATTCCCTGAGGGTAGGTAAATCTTCATATCTCCACAATGCATACGAAGTAAATATTTTATTCCACTACTGTGTTAAATATGTACAAATCTTTGGCAGCGGAATCCAGAGGGGGTTCTGCCTCCCCTCCGTCTTTTTATGAAAATTTGTAAAATGTTTTCTTTTATTTGGCTCGATGAGTGCCCTGTGGTTTGTTTAATATTGTGATCTTCTACTAGTCTGTTTTGTCGGGCGATGAAACAACGGCAGTAGAATACCGAAGGAACAAAGGGGTGACATTCACAAAAATCGAAGTCCAAAGACAGGGCAAAAACGAGAACACAGAAAACAATGACGTTAGACACAAAAACAATGACGCCAGACAGACACAAAGCACAGAACCAGAAACCACAACATTCAGAACAAAGGCACTCACAGTGTGAACTCCAGTGAAACTGAGAGTGACATCAGGTGCTCCGGAAGGAGGGTAAGCATGTCCTGCTCTGTTAACAGCACCCGTCACACTGTGAGTGATTCAATCCGGGAAAATGTCAAAGTCGGTAGTCAAATCCGGGAAGACGTGAATCTAGCTGAAAATGTCCACTTTCATTTGGGATACTGACACGTCATATCTTTCAATGATGCTATGGTGACGGCCATAGAATTTCTTGAGGGATGAAATTAACAAAGGTTGAACAAATCCCTGACTAAGCAGCTTTTGGGACAGTGTTTTTGCTCTGTTCAAAAAATCACTGTACAAACTACAAGCTCGAATCAACTGTGAAATGTACACTCCATAGGCTGGAGAGGTAGGTATATTGCTGCTAAGAAAGGGAAAGTTCACAATGGGGAAATTAAAATCATCACGCTTGTCATATAGCTTAGATTTCAAACGTCCATCTTCGTCAATATACAATAAAAGATCTAAGTACGAAGCTGAAGTAGGTGTTTCAGTTGTTTCTTTAATTTCAAGCTCATTTGGATAGATCTGATGTAATGAATGACAGCGATTGAATGAGCACTTTGCCAGTTAAGTTAAGATCCCTCATCCATGGATCAAAGGAAAAAAAGACAAGGATGTAGCATTGCTCAACAAATAGCAATGAATTCCGCTCAAATCGGTGCTAGGGGCCGTCTTGAATTAACTATTAGGTATGAGTAATGCTCATTGCTGACGGCCTTATGGTGACTTAAAGATGAAGAACAACAATAAAAGCGTTGTTCCATTGCTAAGTTTTACCACGTATTTGTAGAGAATTCCATATCCCTTCATTGTTAATTTTAGATGGGAGTTTTTTCTCTCCTGCAGACTTGAGTCCGTTAAAAGATTCCTCGTGAAAGAGATGCATGCTCTATATATAATTCAGATATAGTGTACTTGTTTTTTAGAGAATTTTTCATATGGATGCACTATCATTCTTTCAAATTTTGGCTTTTTAATATTTTGTAATTTAATTTCTTTTTCTGATCATCTGTTTATTGTGCCAGCGTCTCATGATGAAGAACCACAATAAAAGCGTTGCTCCATTGCTTGAGTTTACCACTTAATTGTAGAGATTTTGTCTCATTTGCATTTAGTTATATCCCTTCATTGTTAATTTGAAGAATTCTTGTAAAAATTTACAAAAAATGACAAACACTCGTCTGGAATCCTTTTTTGTCTGAAAACCATCTACACATCCCTGTATTCGAAAGCTGCATTCACTGATGAAAATCTAATCGAGTAATTATGGACGCAAAGAACAAGAAAAAGGCATTCCCGTTGCTGAAATAAATTTATTTTATTGATTTTTGAAATTGGCATGATAACAAAAATAAACTAACGGAAACTAATTATGAAGTTTGCATGCAAGGTTCAACGTTAGGATTCAAAACTTATCTTTTTTTTTTTTTTTTGACATTAGAAAAGTGTCCAAGACCTCATTACAGTGCATCCTCGTTATATCGCCACCTTTGGGACCAGAGAAAATATTGACGATAAGTGAGGGTGGCGATATATCGAGGAATAAATAATATAGAAACTGGCAACTTTTGAAAATTGTACCTTGAAAATGGTTGGCGATAGTTGAGGGATCGCCGTTAAAAAGGGGCGGTATAACGAGGGAGCACTGTATATAGCAAATACTGCCCACTGTTGTCTGGTAAGGTGACAGTGGGCTTTTTCTTTACTCGGATGCCTCTTCACAATTACTTAATTCACTCACTATTATTTTTATGACTAGTTCTTGTAAAATCTAGAGAATTTCGATAAGGGAAATATTATATTTGGACACGGCGTTCGGCGGGAGTCACGATATTTTGTTCACAGTCACGATATTTTGTTCACAGTCACGTGTGGAAGTCTTGGCCAATGAAAATTAGTTATAGTTATATTTATTAGTCAAGTTATAAATATACAGTGGAAAAGATTGACTATAGACTCGTTTTTTTCAATAGTTTTGGTCAGAGCTATGAACAGCTCTACCTGTTAAACCCATGACCACTCTGATCTCCTCTAGCCATGACCGGTCTCAAAATGGGGGGATCTAATACATGTATTACAAATCTTTCAACAAGAATTGACAAAACTTTCTATTTAAACTTGCAAGAAGTAGTCTCGAAACACTGTATCCGGCAGGAAATTTAATAACATAGTTCACATTTTCGTCCAATAAATCATGAAAAGGGAGTTTTTCTCATATTCTGATATAAACTAAATTAAAAAATTAAAAATTTGTATCACAACACATTAGATTTGGCCAAAAAGTAGAAAATATGAAAATGGATTTTCTAGCTTAAAACATTTAGAACATTAAAATATATATTTTTCATACCTTATACATTTGCTTAAGTCAATGATACCTTAATGGAACATGAAAATAGAAAATTTACTTCCTGACAAATTTGCCTTGCCCATATATCAAATCATAATATGAAAATAGGTAATTTATATATCCAACACATAAAATTACGTTTTTATATCATTGCTTCAATCCATCTTACCCAAATGAAACATAAAAAAGACTAATGATATATGTTTAATATCGTAAATATTAATAGGTTTTACATACTCAAATATTTCTGTAAGCCTGTTCTAATCAGAAAAAATGAATATAGTGATTTTACAACATGTACTAATAGATAGGCTTTAGTAAACATGTCCAAATTGAACATGAGAATAAAGATACCACTGGCTTTTGCTCTTGCCGGTACCAGGTCCGGCTGTCCCGAGTTCCTATCGTTATCTTTTGTTTTTAACTTGATTTCTCTTGCGCAGTTCCTTGGTGGATTGTTGCATATGACTATGCGTTTCAGTCTTAAAGATTGTTTCTTGCTTTCCTTCTTATTTAAATGTACACACCCGACACTTTTGTATCAGTCCTTATATCCTTTATACGTCAAGCAAGGAAATATCACATACTTGACACATTTTTGAAGTCAAAATTATTCCATTAGAACATTCAAAAGAGATTAAATATACCTACCCATTTGTTCCAGTCGACTTTTCCGAGAAGAAGCATTTTAACAGACATTGAGTTATATTAGTCAATATAACTCAAATTAACAACATAACAAATAGATACGTTCTATACCCCAAAATTATGTTTTGGTCAATATAAGGGAAAAAACCATAAAATGAAATTAAACATACATATGATTTAGTCAAAATTACTCAAAAAGAACATAAGTATAGCTAGTTTTCATAACTGACATATTTGTTTAAACAATAATGGCAAAAAAGAACATGAAAATGGGATTTTCACCTACGGAGAAATTTGTCTAAATCCATATTACCGAAATAATACATGGAAATAAAACTTTTACACATCTAACAAACGTAGAATACAAAAAACGAAAATTACAGACCGACCGGCACATTTGATTTTAAATACAAATGGAACACAAAATTAGAGGCTTCATATACCTGGCACATTTGCCTTAGTCGATATTTCCCAAATGGAACATGAAAAGTGAGATTCTTCTACGTGACATATTGCCCAAATAGGACATGAAAGCATAGATTTATCATAACCCACACATTTGATTTAGCAATTTCTTCAAAATAGAAGAGGATTTTATATACCTGACCCAAAATAATGAAAAAGGATTAGTAGAATAAAAAGATAACAGAAAACACCTACAATGGCCGAAAAACATAGCCACATGCCACAAAGTAAAAAGGAACTGCACAAGAAAAAAAACACAATAAAAATACAAAAGACAAACGTAAACAACGATAGGAACTCGGGACAGCCGGACTTGGTACCGGCACTAGCAAACGCCAGCGGTAGGGTTAAAATGGTTACCCATTATATTAATTTTTGTAGTCCATATTACAAAGATAGAACAATAATGTAGAGTATTTACCCGCCTTTGGTTTAGTCATTAATTAAAAATTAAGGGATATGGAGTAAATGCGCATCAGACAAAGTCTCTACAAATACATGATTTAAACAAGCAATGTAACAAAGCTTGTATTGTTGTTCGTCAACTTGAAAATATGAAATAGAGATTTTTTTAATTCAAATAACATGCCGTAACCAATATTACTAAAAGAATAAGAGAAGAAGAGTTTATATACACAATTATATCGAATGTTAAGTTATAATGAGGTATCCTTGACCTAAAGCTACTGTGTAAATATTATCCAAATCCAATGAGAAATAAATTTGCTAGAGCGCTTACAAGGATATTTTATCAATTTTCAAAGTTAAAAAGGGGCATAACTCCTACAAAAATATTCCACCAGGACTCATCTTCGAACTTGCTTGATTTATCCATGAACTCAAGCTACTGTGTAAATATTATCCAAATACAATGAGAAATAAATTTGCTAGAGCGCCTGCAGGGCTATTTTGTCAATTTTCAAATTTAAAAAGGGGCATAACTCCTGCAAAAATATTCGACCAGGAACCATCTTCGAACTCACTTGAGGTATCCTTGAACTAAAGCTACTGTGTAAATATTATCTAAATCCAATAAGAAATGAATTTGCTAGAGCGCATACAAGGATGTTTTGTCAATTTTCAAAGTTAAAAAGGGGCATAACTCCTACAAAAATATTCGACCAGGACTCATCTTCGAACTCGCTTGAGGCATCCTTAAACTAAATCTACTGTATAAATTTTATCAAAATCCGAAAGGAAATAAGCTTGCTAGAGCGCTTACAAGGCGGACGGACGGACAGACGGATTGACGGACGCCCGGCATTACCATATCCCTGCGTCGCGTTGCGGTGGGGATAATTATTGGGAATCTTTTGTGAGTACCAACATCCAGAGATAAAATATGCACGAACTAAAATAATTTATTTATTGTCCGTGCCACGTCAAACCAAAACTTTTGGTTGTGAAAAAAATAGTTCTAATATGTCCACAAAGATTTTTTTTTTTCATTACTAAAATGATGCATCGTAGGCATGGATAAATAATAATTTAATAAGTGTTCTTACTAATTTCAGGGGCAAGGTTCTGTAATAGCTCGTTTTATCTCGGTACAATTCGGTAAGTATTTAAATTCGGTAGTATCAGTTCGCGACTATCAAAAAATCTCGAAAGGTTTCCAGAGTAATTTATTTCGTGTATAGGGTATATTTTATCGCACAACGTTTTTTGCTATTTTGTAATCAGTCGCTGGACATCATGATTTTTAAAACAGTTTTGGTATATATATATATATATATATATATATATATAAACTTTTACTTTTTGTCAAAAATGTATGACAAATAAAGATAGTAATGGCATTTTTACAACAACAATAAAAGTTGTAACAAATGAATGTTTTGCAATAGATACTTAGTTATGACTTATTCGTACATGCATCCTTTTTATATGTTTGTTTATTTATTTGTTCGTTTTTTTTATTATTATTATTTCACTTCTGCAAATGGCCATTCGATAACTACTTTTTCATTAATTCAGATCATATCAAAACAATTCACAGTAACTTCGGTATTTAGCTATTTGGATATCCATAATCCGGAATATGTATAATAGCTGATAGAATACAAAATACTTATAGGATCTAAATATAAATAGCTAAGGACAGAGATTTGCAGGAGGGAGATGATTATTAGTTTTCAACAAAATTTACAAAAAAATAGATATTGCAAGTTTCCAAATTGAATCGGCTCTCGGGTCAGCAGCGTAGTACTGACTACTGGGCTGGTGAATACCTTCGGGAACTAATAGTCAACCAGCAGAGAAATCAACCCAGTGGAAGCAAATAACTAAATACCGCAGTCACTGTGAATTTACTTTCTGCATATGCGCATTTCGACAAATTATGTCTCATCAGTGCAGATAAAATCTAAACGTTTGGAAGACCATAGACTCAAAAATGTTTAAAAACTGATAGAGAACAAATAGCCAAAGTGATCTAAATGTAAAGCCGAAATCTGCTAAGGACAGAGCTTTGCATGAGGGAGATACTCCTTAGTTTTCAATAAAATTTACAAAATTTTAGATATTGTAAGGTTTCAAAAATAATCGGCTTTCGGGTCAGCACCGAAGTACTGACTACTGGGCTGGTGAATAACTAAATACCAAACTAAATGTAGATTTAGTTTCTGCATATTGTCATTTCGACAACTTATGTCTCTTCAGTGCAGATCAAATCTAAACGTTTGGAAGACCATAAACTCAAGGACACCTAAAAACTGACAGAGAAAAAATTGCCAACAATAAAAGTAGAAAGCATAAATCAGCTAAGGACAGAGCTTACCCGATTTTGTTTATTAGTGACGGTGCAGGACAAAATTTTGGGGATATGTTCCTTCAACTCGGAAATATGCTAAATACAGCATTTACATAGAAGATAATGTGCAAAATACAGTTATTTTAACCTAGAAACGTCTGTTGGTCAGGGTAGTACTGAGAGCATCTGCTGTGCGAGTTGTCGGTAGTAGGATATGTAAAAGGTTTTCTTTACTACAAAAATAGCTCATGTGTAAACGATCAATCTTCTTTGATTCTTTCAATGGGTACTCAAACTTAATTCATCCAAAACTGACCAATGAGATTGCACGTTTCATAAATAGGCGGGACTAACGTTTAACTTTTAAACAATGCAAATGGCAGCCGCATGTGTGAAAGGAAAGCCCTTGAAAGAAGAATTGCGGTTGAAAATCATTTCCTTGTTCCACGAAGGATGTTCATATGGACAAATATTAAAACAAGTAGGTGTTACAAAGGCAGCATGTTACAAAATCGTGCAGCAGTTCAGCCTAAAATGAGAAAATCTCGGTAACCGTTTAAATTAACAGGCGACGTTCTTTTTTTTTCTTATTTTTTATTTGTTTTATATAAATAGTCAGGATTTTACATTACCCTCTACACTACCACCTGACCAGGGTTTCTGAGGGTTTAATTGAATACAACCGACTATTTACAATTTTTTCTTTTTTTTTCAAAAAGTTAAATATCAATAATAATTTTAATTATAAAACTCTTTCATTCCTCCCGTAGGGACACATTCACTCACATTTTCATACAATTTTCTTTTGTCACGGTTATTTTTCCACTGTATAGAACAGTTGTTTAAATCCACATTGCACATAAATATTGACTTGCACATTTTGAAACGAGCAGGGTTCCAAGCTGCTTGTGATGCAGGGGACATCTGGCTATGTATAGCAATTTTGTTCTTGTCGTGTCTGTTGTCTCCTTTTTGTGTTATCTCTGCCATGAATATACAACTTTTGATTGTCTGGGTTATCCATTTGGTTTTTGGCTTCGGTATTTGTTTGCTGATGTTCTTGTAGAATGTGTGGTTAAATTTGCTTCAGAAGCTTCGATCAGAAGAGAAAATCTAAAAAGGGACCAATGTTAAACTATTTCCTGCGCTGGGGCCAAGCTTAAATTGTTCTATTCAAAAGGAATTCTTTTATATATATCATCATTTTCTCCTTTAAACAATATCTAAGCACAATATCAATATCAAATTTGAAAAATGTTAAAACTAAGGAGTATCTCCCTCGCGTAAAAATCTGTCCTTAACTGGTTTTAGCTACATTTATCTATTAGACCTTTGGGTAATTAGTTCTCAATCACCCTTTTTTACATCTTTCGGTTTTTGGTCTTCCAAATATTCTCATACGATCTGCATTTAAGAGATACAAGTTGTCGAAATGACCATCTAACATATATGCATGTTTACAGAAATTAAATTTGCCGAAATTTCAATATTTCATGTATTAAAATTAGAATAAAAAAGATAACAGGAAACACCTACAATGGCCGAAAAACATAGCAACATGCCACAAAGTAAATAGGAACTGCACAAGAAAAAAACCCACAATAAAAATACAAAAGACAAACGTAAACAACGATAGGAACTCGGGACAGCCGGACTTGGTACCGGCACTAGCAAAAGCCAGCGGTAGGGTTAAACCCGTTTATGGGTACCCAAACCTCCCCTTTTCTCTGTAGTATAATAAACATACGAATAAAACCCATACAGGTAGACTACTAACTCCATGACCACAATCTAGAAAAGAAAAATGGGGGAACAAAACGTAATTTTGAAAGATGGGTCAAGGAGTTCTCGCCGCTAAACTGCCGGCTAGCTCAAGGAGCCTAGTCTGCTGGTAAAACGCTGTCGCACTACGGAAGAAAAATCAAATTCAAAACTCCCAATGGGTTTGGTAAAGAATCATCATGTATATCAGTAGACATCGGCAGTATCAGTGAGAGGCAAGTATGTGTGTAAAATCCTCAGGTCACTGGATCCCAAAGCTGATTTAACGGACACGTGTAGGGGATATCCTGTCGATATCCCCTATTGTGTAAAGAATGTAAGGTACGTCCCAGTTTTTCTGGATTTTTAATCAGTTTCTGGCATTTTTTAACAACATTACTAGTACAGTGACTAGAAGCCAAAAATTTCAACTTTAATGGATCAGAATACCTCACGGCTGATTTTTATATATAGTGTATAAGAAGTAATGATGCGTTTATTTTGCCCTATCGTAAAAGGCAGAAGTGGTGCAGAATTTAGAAAATTGAGGTTAAAGGTCAAGACTGAAAATCAGCAGAAAGGCCAAACTTTTGCAAAAAACAGGAACAGCAGCCACATTTTACTTGTACTTTTGCATAGTTGCTATAGGAAGCATACCCTAGCAAATAATAGCGCCATCAGACTAATATTGGAAGTATTTGAATTGAAAAACGGCTGTTACTTTTCACTACCTCTATGATTCTGGAAAAAAGTTTGGGGTGTTGATTTTCCCGAATACTCGACAAAAAAGATTAGATATCTTATACGCACTCTAAATATTAAAATGTAACATTAAGTGATATTTTTAGAAAGTTTCAGGGAAATTCATTCTTTAAAAGACTGTTTTGTGACTGCTTGATTATGAGCCTCTCACCTGAAAAATTATTACAAATAGCAAAGGCGAAGTTTTGACGACAGTAAAATCAGACAACGTTTTTGAAACAATTTTCAGTGGACTGTACCTGTAGGACTGACATTAAAATACTCAATATTCATCGCTTTGTTTCTGTCTGTGCATGTGTCTGTCCGTCAGTCCGTCTGTAGGACCTTTATATGGTAGTTTTAGCCTCTTCGTCTCAAAGCTCAACGAAACTGGCAAATATTCTTTATTTCTTATTTTATTTTAAGACACCGAGCTGACTATACTATATTTAGTACAAATTCTTATGAAAAATGAGGCGCGGATACAGGAAACTTGAAAAAGGGGGTCCCAAAGTGAAAAGAACTTTCTAAGAGCGGAGCGAGGCGCAAAATTTTTGGAGTATTTCTCAATAAAACATCAAGAAATTTATTAAAAAATACATGATTGTCAAAAAAGAGGGGCCCCTTGGATCCGCCAATGGTAATAACAAATCTACCGAACACAATTGTCAAGAGCCGAAATCTAAGGAACAAAACCAACGGAAAAAAATTGTCAACTGCAATGGTCCTGACTTAGGACAGGCATTGTCAACCGCAATGGTCCTGACTTAGTACAGGCATTGTCAACCGCAATGGTCCTGACTTAGTACAGGCATTTCAAAATTAATCGTGGGGTAGACCGGTTTTATTTCGCGACAAATTAAACAACAACCTATGCTAGTTATAAGTTATGAAAATTTTAAGAACAAAATCATTCATACATTTATAATAACTGAAGCGGTATATCCATAAAAGAGACGATTTGCGACAAAACACAATGAAATGAAAAAAAACTATTCATTAATTTGCAACTTATTTTCAATTTTAATATTTATCAATTAATTAGACTACTACAATAATTTATTTGCCAAAGAACTTTTTTTGGGGTTTTTTGTTATCATTTCGCCCTCTCCCTATCGCCATTTTATTTTCTGAAATTATGCATGCTATTACCCTTTGTAGCATGCAAGAATTTTGTAAGTAACAAATAAAAATTGTTTCAACGAATACATAATTCGGATTTGTAGTATCCATGGCAAGAGATTCACAACTTTCTTGGGATTGTCATTGAAAGATAATATTTTATGAGTCCATACATTTATGACAAAAAGTAAAGAATTTGACACTAAAAATTGTTTAACATTCATCAAGTCCAAGGAACAATAGAGAATGGCAAATTAGAGTTTCTTACACGAGTTGAAGATATCCCGATCTTTAATTTTGGTCGAATATTAGAACCGATTTCTTCCGTAAAATACAACAACAAACAAGAAAGAAAGTAAATTTTGTCATTTTTGGTAGAGTTCTCAATTGTGATGTCAAATCATCCATGGAGTTTATTGTTGTAACAATCGTGACGTCGAACAAATCGCAATGCTGGATTAGACAATTACCCGTGTAAGACAGCTTCACGTGATCCTGTCTTCTATGGACCGTCGTAAACAGAAAACATCCGGAAGAACGCAATTTCAATTTTATCAGTTGATATAAACATCAATCGGTGTTTTATTTTGTACTGGACATGTTTTTGTTCTATTTCTTGTTACAGTTTTATTGTTCGTTTTTTCAGTCATCTGAATGATAACTGCAAAAATGTGTTCATTCATTATAAATTTTTGGAAGTTTCTTTCCCCAATTACTAAACTTTTACGCAAAACATTTGTATTTGTGGTAACCATATTGAATCATCTGTCACGTGACCGGAAGTGGCAGTCGCTATTTATTATTCTGGTTTTTGTACTACCAAGTGGTTACTTTTTCTTATAATAAACTATTCATCAATATTTAGCAGAGCACAGAAAATGTTACCCGCGAAATATCAAGATTGCTCACATTTGGTCTTTCAGTGGGTTTTTATTGAATACCTTAAAAAAAGGATAAATGCGATAGATTTATATTTGACCAATGGAAACGTTTGGATAATTGATAAATCTATTGAATTGATACAAAAACCAATAAAAATTTGCTGAAAAACTTATTCCACAACATTCGACAGCAGGTAAATTCATAGTCTAGGAGACATCCCCATTAAAACACAAACTTTACTCAACTTCTAGGTTTTCAAAATAGGTTTTTCTTTTGTGATATCATAGCTAACATAGACATGTTTCGTTTTCCAATATATTTATTAACAATCATTAAAATGTATCTAAGTGAGCAGACTTTGTTAATATTCTATCAAAATTTGGCAAAAATCAAAATATCTCGTTTTCGGTCAATTTCCAGAAAACTGCACCGTAGAATTTTTTTACGACAGGGCAAAAAATACGCTTTAGACTATTGTCTTTCGAAAAATATCGTTTCTAGCCATGAGGTATGCTGGTCCATTAAACTCCTAAAATAAGCGTCTTTTTAAAACCCAGTCACTGCACTATACCGTAAAATCGAAGATGGGAAATGCCCTTAGTAATAAGCTGTTTGCGAGTGACATTATATTTAGATATCAAATGTTCATACATGTATCTTCGATAAAACTTTTTAAATGTATTTAACAATTTATGATATCTGTAACCTTGCTGCAAAAGTTTTGAAGTGATAGTAAGGTTACGTTCATTGTAGTCGTCAAGAGTAGAACAAACGCGTGCGAATCGTACCAGTTGAGAAATATAAACTCCGTAGGATTGGGCTAGAGGAACGTCGCCGTCGAGAAAAGGGAAATTAGTAGTACTGAAATCACAATTATCCCTTTTATCGTAAATTTTAGTTTTTATTTTACCAGAGTCAACGATGATAGTCAGAAAAGGGCAATTTTTAGAATCATTATTAGCTTTATTAAGTTTCAGTTGTTGTGGGTAAATTATTAAGTTATTTTTATTGAAAACACTAGTCTCAAAATATAAGATTATTTTCAATCTACGTGTAATACTTTTAAAGAACTGAACAAGTTTGTTACACATTTAACCCTTCAACGAAATTTTGTTAATAATACAAAAATACCGATGTTGCATAAAAAACTGTAAATTTCGTTATGCTGTACACATGTTTCAAGGAGTTACCTCTCATCAGCAGCATTAATATTAAATAATATGGAAAGCCATAATCAAAAAGTTGTCACAAAAGAAGTACTCATTACCAAATAAAGCGAAATAGAAAGCCAAATCCAGTACCAAGGACATCTACCGAGTGCCATACACGGAATAAAGCCTCAGTATTTTTAAGTGGGTAGAATTTTGATAAAAACAGTAAATTTGTATAACACGCAAGGTAAAAT
>MJUU01003098.1:0-22084 GCA_002080025.1 Modiolus philippinarum | reverse complement strand
TTATTTTTCCCAAACTGAACTACTTCTTTTATTACCCTTACTTAACCTCATAAAAACCCTAACCTAAACATCGATGATTATAACCTAATCATTAATATAAATGTAATCCTAACCCAAAAGATTTAAATAATACCTATCTTAAACTTGAAAATCATTTTATTTATTAATTAGTGATAACCTAACCTAAAGCTTTCAAACACACACTAACGTTAATAATGGTATCATCCCCAATAGTTTTACCCTAACAAAAGTAACCTTAACCAGTAACCCTTATGTATATAACCCTAACCCTTATACATATAACACTATCCTAACCCTTATGTAGATAACCCTAACCCTTGTGTATATAACAGTAATTCTTAACTTATTGTTTATAACCATAACCCTAACCCTAATGTTTATAACATTAACCCTTATGCATAACCCTAACCCTCTTTATATAACTCTAACCCTAACACTTATGTAATAACACTAACCCTTGTGTAAATAACACTAACCCTTACGTATATAACTCTAACGCTATTGTATATCACAGTAACCTAACCCTTATATATAGAACAGTAACCCTAACCTTCACTTCAAACATTAACCCTAACCCTATAACAGTAGCAATAGTCATAACCCTAATCTAAATACATGACAGTAACCCTAACCCTGTTATACAACAGTTACACTTATGTACCGGTATATAACAGTAACCCTAACACTTGTGTAATAACAGTATCCCTTATGTATATAACAGTAACTCTAACCCATATGTACATATCCCTAACCTTATATATAGAACAGCAACCCTTATGTATATAACCCTACCCTAATGTATATGACACTAACCCTTATGTATATAACAGTAACCATAACTTTAATGTATATAACAGTAACCTAGCCCTTATGTATAACCCTTATCCTTATCAGATCTGTTACCCTAACTATATTGATGGATACTTCATTGAAAACACATAATGAAACTATGACTATGAACTGACACAACACATCAATGACATTGATATGAATATAATGTTATCCATAACTATGAACTTAATATAGCAAAACACAATGATATGAACAACAAATACTTATAAAAAAGTCTAAACATCAACATGAAGTGACACAACATATGAAAACAATTTGGCACTGGAGACAAAATGAACTAAATATAAAAGTATCAATGATAAAAGATTACTTGAATTGTAACAACTTATGAAAACATACTGATGTGAACAACAAATATAAACAGAAACGTTTATATATCAACATAAGGTAATACAAACTATGAACACAAATTGATATTGAATCAATTTGAACAACAAATACAAGCATCGATGTTAAAAGATCAACATTAAATGATACAACATATGAATGTGAACACCAAATACGAATAGAAACATTGAAACAGCAATATAAACTGATGCAAAATATGTAAACATGAACATTGATACGAATATTAATACCAAATCATACACCTAACGTTAAGTATGACTATAAAGTGATATAAAACATGTAAACATATGAATATTAACACTGATATTGACAAAAATATAATCAGAAACATTGACATATCAAAATTAAACGACATTCATATGAACTTTAATGATAAAACTGAAATATAACTTGAAATCTCCAATGAATTGACAGACATTATAACAATATATAGTCATTGATATGAAAAACAAAAGACGAAACGTAAAATATCAAGATCATACGATACAAAACATTATAGATTAACCACATTCATGAGAACTTGAACATCAAAACCCAACATGTAACATGAAATATGAACAACAATACAAGCATTTATGTTAAATGATCAACATCAAGTGATACAACATATGAGAACACACTGATGTGAACACCAAATACAAGTAGAAATGTTCAAATATTAAACATTAAGCGACACAAAATATGAAACTAATTGATATTACAAACAATATGAACAATATATTCAAGCATTAATAGTAAAAGATCAACAGTAAATCATACAACATATATATGTGAACACCAAATACGAACTGATTGAACATTGAAAACAGAAAAATTGAACAAACATACAAACATTGACATGAATGTTTATACCAAAATACGAAATACAACGTTAAGTATGAAGACAAACACAACAATAAATGACAACAAATGCAAACTTGAACACCAAAACACAATATGAAATGTAAAATATGAACACAATTACAACAAAACATGAAAATAAATGTGAACTTTGACATCAAAACACGACCGGCTAAATTAAATATGACTAACGACACAATTAAGTATGAAACCAAATATGAACTGTAGCATTAAAACACAACCAGCTACAACAAAACATGACAACATAATGGCATCTATATCCGCTGTTACATGCAAACTTAATATGATATGTTAAATATGAACATAAATGCAACAAAGTTGGAAAATAAATCTAAACTTCCATATGAAAACACAACATGACACATTAATTATGAACATTATTACAACAAATTATGAAAAGAAATGCAAAATTGTACCTGAAAATACAAACTAACACGTTAAGTATGAAGACAAACACAACAATAAATGACAACAAATGCAAACTTGAACACAAAAACACAATATGAAATGTAAAATATGAACATACTTACAACAAATTATGAAGATAAATGCAAACTTGACATGAAAACGTAAGATGAAACGTTAAATATCAACATTATTACAACAAAACACGAAAACTTATCGACATTAATGGAAACAACTGAAGAGGGGGCAGGACCTTTTTTAGGGATGTCAGGATTGGATGTTTTTAAGCCCGGGATTTCGGGATTTTTATGATTTAAGCCCGGGATTTCGGAAAAATTATTCACCGAGAATCGGGATTTCATCAGTCTTTAAGTTTCTTTGTAGTTCGGGATTTCGGGATTTAGAAANCCCCCCCCCCCCCCCCCCCACCCCCACTGAAGTACTCGGACCACTTCAATGTTGAATATGTAACGGTTTATATTATCCACTATGAAATTAGTTCGAAAAGAACAAATTTTATAGCTCGCCCGGCGAAATAAGTATTTGCTGCTCACCTGGTGAAATAATCTCCAGACGGAATAAATCGTATAGATAAACCAATAACATTTATTCCATTTGGATCATATTTCATAGGATACTATTTTTGTGTTTGTGTATTGGGTGTGTTCGTATAGTTCAGATATGAAAGTGCGGAAATGTACTTGTTGCGTCAAATCGGAGTCCAGCTCTGCTATGCTAAGCAAAAGCTGGAACCGGCAAATCGTTCTAAAGATGAAAACAGCTTCACGTCACAAAATATGTGTCATCACTTTAAGTGATAACCCCAGAAAACTTTAAATTTTCTGAAATCATAAAACATCCAAAAGGCTAATATTTCATTGTAAATTGCCAAATATTGAACCAAAGGTTATTTAGTGAGAAATTGTTGACAGAAGAGAATCCAACAAGATATACCATTGCGTCTTGTGCTTTTGTGCGCATCTTCAAAGCTGAGAAGCTATGTTAATTCTGTGTGTTTGCTTTTATTGTCGTTTTCTGTTTTAAATTACAAAGCTTGTCAATTTTAGAACGTTTGGTTACAATTTGGGAGAAAGCATATTATACATAAACATTCTGGTTTTGTTAACGACATTGACATCACTGGCGGATCCACGTGAAATTCCGGGGGTTGGATTTCCCCTGTTTTCACAATCATTTATTTTAAATGAATATCTTGATGTTTTACTAAGATATATCCCCAAATTTTTCGAGCCTCGTGCCGCTCGGTGAAATATTGTTTCACTTCAAATTTGAACCCCTCTTTTCAAATTGTCTGGATCCCGCCTTGACAAGCATTTGCAACAAATATACTAACATAAATAAACAGATGTGACTGAAGCGTAACCGGAAATAAGTGATCATGATAGTGTTTTTGTCAACTTAAAATCAGCTATTAGAAACCCGAAACCAACAAAATGTTAAGTCTACATATAGAAAAGAGCAGATATGAATGGTTAAAAAAGGGCAGCAGGGAAAAAGGTCACCAGCTTCAATGAAAAATTCAAAACAAGCAACCATATAACTAAAATGTGGAACTTTAGAATAGCGGTTTCTGGATAATCCTGGTATTCTACAGATGTACACTTGTAAACATTACACAAAACTGGTAAAGCAGTGACTATATGTTTCCATTCACTAATTCTGTAAAATTTTGGAGTTATGCGGAATTTTTTTATGAATGAACCAAGTGACTGGTGTCACATACAGCTAAATTTACACATTGTATTTTAGTTAATACACTTACTTTCAGTTTAACAATTTTTACATTAAGTTACATGTTTGGAACTGGGGACTAGTCTCTCCTAATCTGTAATTCTTTACATTCAGACCTCCTTTTGATCTGGTGGCAGTATCGACTAGAAGGCCCAATGTTCTTTGTCGCCAAAACTGGTTGTAATGCAAACAAAAAAGTGGCTCTCAAGAGTCTGTATTGCTCACCTGGATAATGGCTTACATAGAGATACGAAGTAATTCTGATAAGGTTCAACGATAAACTATGTTCCAAGATGGTTCCTGCCTTAGATTGAATCCAGGCCTGCCAAACACTTCGAGGGCAACCATACAAAGACTACTGACATCAAGTTTGATTCCACGTGGTTTCAGAGAAAAGGGTCCAATGTGAAACTATGTTCCCTGCTGGCAGCAATCTTGGATGAGGTACGGACCTGTTGGATATCTTTTTGTTTTTGAAAAGGAATATTGTGACTAGGTTTGGTGTTAATTGGACTAGTAGTTTCTGAGAAGATCTTTGAATTTGTTTTCTATAAGGTCAAATTTTTAAGTATACTTCCTGTTGGTGGCGATCATGGATGAGGTATTTGGACCTTGAGGATACATGTACCTTTTTGGAAAGGAAGATCTAATGACCATTCTGATGAATATGAATAAAGGGCTACGCTGAGCGCAGCATGTCGAACACTGAAATTTAAACAAGTGTAAGTTAAAAAGAATGTTGACACAGTTAAGAGCTTGACAAAGTAAATAGATGGACACAATACGCAGCTCTACACAGTAATTAGCTGGACACAAACTATGCATCATAAAAAAATAAGCCCTGATAGCTCTGAAAATGTGTAAGTTGTAAGTGCTAAAACTGTTGACATACTACTGACAGTTTACATCAAGAGGCATCTAACTAAAAAATCCCAAAATAATTCGATTAAAATAAAGATTTCCATATTTAGAAAAAATGCAATTTCCACCCCTTCAACCTCTTATAGCTCAGAATTGGTAAGAGATACCCAAAATCTGTTGACATACTACTGAAAGCTTACAACAAAAGGAATTCTTAGAAAAAAAATCCCATCAAAATCCGATGAAAAATAAAACTAGAGGCTCAGAGACTAAGCCTGTATCGCTCACCTGACAAAATGCTTCTATGCCATGCATGACCAAAAAGATGTATTTTACCAATGAGGTCTAATGTTAAGCTATGATCTCCATTGGCACAAGTGTTTTTGTCTGATCCTATTGAAATGAGTAATCTTTGCAAAGCATTCCAACACAGTTTAGTTAAATTTGCTTGAATAGTTTCAGAGAAGATAATGAAAAGCATGGTTTCACAAACCAGACTACAATGTTGAACTATGTTCTGCACTGGAGGCCATGTTTTTTGTCAGATCAAAATGAAATGAGCAAATTTTGTAAAGTACCTTCCGTACATCAATCCTATAAAGTTTGGTTGAATTTGCTCTGCAGTTTCAGAGGAGAGCATGAAAATGTGATTTTCCAATATGGTCCAATGTTAAACCTATAAGTTCCGTGCTGATCAGGCTGCCATGTTTTTTATCAGATCTGAATAAAATGAGCAATCTTTGTTAAGGACCTTTAGCACATAATTCCTGTAATGTATGGTTGAATTTGCTTCAGTGATTTCAGAGAAGAAGATGAAGATGTGATTTTGAATAGGGTCTAATTCAACGCTGGCAACCATGTTTTTTGTCGGATCAGAATAAAATGAGCAATCTTTGTTAAGGACCTTTAGTACATCATTCCTGTAAAGTTTGATTGAATTTGCTTCAGTGGTTTCAGAGGAGAAGATGAAAATGTGATTGTCCAATGTTAAGTAATATTCCCTGCTGGCGACCATGTTTTTTATTGGATTGGAGCCAAATGAGTGTCTTTGTTAAGGACATTTAGTACATCATTTCTGTAAAGTTTGGTTGAATTTGCTTCAGTGGTTTCAGAAGAGAAGATGAAAATGTGATTTTCCCACAGGGTCCAATGTTAAACTATGTTCCTTGCTGGTGCCATGTTTTTTCTCTCAGATCGGAACAAAATGTGCAATCTTTGTTAAAGACCTTTAGAACATAATTCCTGTAAAGTTTTGTTAAATTTTCTTCAGTTGTTTCAGAGCAGAAGATGAAAATGTGATTTTCCCATAGGGGTCAATGTTAAACCATGTTCCGTGATGGCGTCCATGTTTTTTATCGGATCACAAAGAAATGAGCAATCTTCATAAAGGACCTTCCATATATCATTCCTAAAAAGTTCAGTTGAATTTCCTTCAGCTGTTTCAGAGCAGAAGATGAAAATGTGATTTTTCCCATAGGGTCCAATGTTTAACCTAATTTATGCGCTGGCGGCCATGTTTTTAATCGGATCAGAAAGAAACGAGCAATCTTTGTTAAAGACCTTTAGTACATAATTCCTGTAAGTTTCGTTGAATTTGCTTCAGCCGTTTCAGAGCAGAAGATGAAAATGTGATTTCCCATAGGGTCCAATGTAAAACCTAAGTTCCGCGCTGGCGGCCATGTTTTTTGTCGGATCAAAAGGAAATGAACAATCATTGTTAAGGACCTTTAGTACATCATTCCTGTAAAGTTTGGTTAAATTTGCTACAGTGGTTTCAGAGCAGAAGATGAAAATGGAATTTTTTCCATAGGGTCAAATGTTGAACCTAAGTTCCGCGCTGGCGGCCATGTCTTTTGTCGGATCGGACCGAAATGAGCAATCTTTGTAAAGGACCTTCCATACATCATTCCTGTGAAGTTTGGTTGAAATTTGCTTCAGCCATTTCAGAGCAGAAGATGAAAATGTGATTTTCCCATAGGGTCCAATGTTACATCATGTTCCGTCCTGGTTGCCATGTTTTTTTATCAGATTGGAACGAAATGAGCAATCATTATTAAGGACTTTTAGTACATCATTCCTGTAAAGTTTGGTTGAATTTGCTTCAGCCTTTTCAGAGCAGAAGATGAAAATATGATTTTCCCGTAGGGTCCAATGTTAAACCTAAGTTCCGCGCTGGCGGCCATGTTTTTTGTCGGATCAGAACGAAATGAGCAATCTTTGTAAAGGCTCAATAGTACATCATTCCTGTAAAAAGTTGTTGAATTTGCTTCAGTAGTTTCAGAGCAGAAGATGAAAATATGATTTTCCCGTGGGGTCCAATGTTAAACCATGTTCCGTGCTGGCGGCCATGTTTTTTGTCGGATCGGAACAAAATGAGCAATCATTGTTAAGAGCCTTTAGTACGTCATTCCTGTAAAGTTTTTTTGAATTTGCTTCAGTGGTTTCAGAGCAGAAGATGAAAATGTGATTTTTCTCATAGGGCCCAATGTTAAACCTAAGTTCCGCGCTGGCGGCCATGTTTTTTGTCGAATCAGAACGAAATGAGCAATCTTTGTAAACGACCTTTAGTACATCATTCCTGTAAAGTTTGGTTGAATTTGCTTCACTGGTTTCAGAGCAGAAGATGAAACTGTGATTTTCCCATAAGAGTCCAATGTTAAACCTAAGTTCCACGCTGGCGGCCATGTTTTTTGTCGAATCGGAACGAAATGAGCAATCTTTTTAAAGGACCTTTCATACATCATTCCTGTAAAGTTTGGTTGAATTTGCTTCAGTGGTTTCAGAGGAGAAGATGAAAATGTGAAAAGTTTAACGGACGGACGGACGGACGACGGACGCCAAGTGATGGCAATAGCTCACATTGACCCTTTGGTTCAGGTGAGCTAAAAATTAGGTTATCTGCACATTTGCAATTTTGGTCCCATTTGGCCCCTTATAGCTAAAAAGGGAAACATTTAAATGCTTCGTTAATTCTTCATAAGGAATCAATTGAAAAAACTATCAAAATCGGACTAAAAATAAAAAAGCACAACTTTGGATAAATCTAAATTTGCTAAAAAAAATTCCCATTTTTCATCAATTTCGGGCAAAATATTGAGTTAAGTCGACAAAAAAATAACAATTTTACAGAAAATTTTTGGGGATAGGGGTAAGGTTTATTGATGTAAGATGCTTATATTACTTAAAAATTGCTAAAATAGTACTGGCTGTTCAGAAAATATTATGAACTTTCATTATAACCACTTTTTATGAATTTGAACTACTCAGAGATAAGACGAGGCAAAAGAAATACATTTTTGTACATAACTGAGGCAAAAACGTAAATATATAAAGACCTGTTTTGAGGTCTATTTAAAAGTGATAGTTTGGTCACTGTTAAAATCATGTTAATCATTTTAATTTTCAAGGAAGGACATCAAAAGACTTAAAACATTTGTCAGAATTATGAAGTGAAATACACATGAGGTTCTGAAGGCCGCTGAACGTATACAATTTAGTGAAAAATCTTAAAATCTTTGAATTTTTGGAACGTAATGGGTATAGAAATGGCACATATTTTAGAACTAATGGGTATAGAAATGTAACGTATGTTGGATATTTGTAAAGCTTATATCATATGCTATCATTTTATACCACTTCGTTATAAGTGAGAGTAAGCAGTCAAGTATTGGAAGCAATTGAGGGAAAACTTTTGTCAAAAACAAGATTTTCCCAAAAATCGTTGGCTGGGTCTAAAGATGGGGCCTGTTCCATCATTGCGTGCAGGTTATGCTCATGTTACCAGGTTTTATTTTGAAGAATGGATGTAAGTGGTATTAACAATGTGGATGGGGTTGATAAATTGGGATGCACGGGGGTTATTTCAGCCCATGGCCTATAGAGTATAAAAACATTAAAACCAAAGTACTTGTTTGACTGATGTGATAACAGCTATGATTACTCCAACTTAATCTCCTGTAGTATCAAAATGACATTTAAAGCTTCAATCTATAGCTACGACCAAACCCATCTAACATTAATTAGTTTACTTGAGTGTCATACTTATTATGAAGTTAACTGATATTGAACTAAATAAATCCTGGTCCATGTTTCATTGCCGAATTTGTTCAAATCCAGTAACAAGGAAGCAAAAAATGTATAGCACGTGATGAATGTAGCAATTGGTGCCATGCAGTATGTATGGCTATGACATCAGTGTATGATGCATATATTGCTAACTCAAACTTATCATGGAACTGTGAAAATTGTGGAATTCCTAATCTTGCATCTTCACTATTTGAGTCGACTTGAAAAGATATAAGTACTAGTAATTCTTTCTAGTGTAACCAGTCCAGGTCCTCAAAAATTTACTTCATCTCCTATAAGCAAAGCTAAATATGACACAAAAGGTAAGAACAGTGAATCTACAGACACTAAGGCAATTGTAGTCAACTTTGAAAACATCAAAAATAAAGGGCTATGCCGAGCGCAGCATGATACGACTGCAGCATGTCGTCCACTGAAATTTGAAAAAGGGTAATTTAAAGTGAGTATGGACATACCAAAGACACAATAATTAGATGGACGCAATAAGGAGATTGACCCAGTAACTAGCTGGACACAAACTAGGGAAAATCAAAATTCGCCCTTATGACTCCTTATGATTCCTCTTTGACCTTTTATAGCTCGGAAACGGTAAGAGCTATGCCCAATCCATTGACAGACTGTTGAAAGCTTACATCAAGAGGAATTCAAAAAAAAAATCCCATCAAAACTGATCAAAAAATAAAATTGCATATTATTTTGAAAAAATGCAATTTTGGCCCCTTAGACCCCTGATAGCTAGGAAACGGTAAGAGCTACGCTAAATCCGTTGTCATAGCACTGAAAGCTTATATCAAGAGGAATTTAAAGACAAAAATCCCATCGAAATGCGATAAAAATAAAAAATTTAAGTAATCTGCAAATTTGCAGTATTGGTCCCTTTGAACCCTTATAGCTAGGAAACGGTAAGAGGTACGCCAAATCCGTTGACACACTACTGAAAGCTTGTATCAAGCGGAATCCAAAGAAAAAAATCCCATCGAAATCCGATGAAAAATAAAAATTTCAGGCAATCTGAAAATTTGCAGTTGTGGCCCCTTTGAACCCTTATAGCTCAGAAAGGGTAAGAGCTACGCCAAATCCGTTGCGTACAACTGAAAGCTTACATCAAGAGGAATCCAAAGAAAAAAATCCCATCGAAATCTGATGAAAAATAAAAATTTTAGGTAATCTGCAAATTTGTTACACTTTTTGAAAAAAAAATAAAATATATCAAAATTTAGAAAATTTTTACCGAAAAAGGGCAAACATGAGATTCCGGATTTTCTTTAAAATTGCAGAGCTGGTAGATCTTGACATGCTGATTATTTTCACTCCCAATCAGATTTTTGATATCTGTAACGGTTTCGAGTTATTTGCAAAAAATGCAATTTATCCCTTTGTTCTATTTTTAGTAACAGCATCCATGTTGCTTGGTTTTCGGACTATTCGAACATAATTTTGAAACTAATTACCCTGGTGATGATTCAGATCAAGTTTGGTAACAATTGGCCCAGTGGCTTAAGAGGAGAAGATTTTTTAAATTGATGACAATAAGTATCAAATTTCTTAAATTTGACCAATAAAGGGCAGTAACTCCTACATGGGTCGTCAGACTTTCTTCAAAACTTCACGGTGGGTAGATCTTGATATGCTGAACATTTTTTGCAATTTAAAGTTGACCTCTATCTGTTATAGTTAAAATAAAGAATATCAAAATTCAGAAATTTTTACGGAAAAAGGGCAATAACTCCAAAACGGGTTATTAGATTTTCTTCAAAACTGCAGGCAGGTAGAACTTGTCATGCTGATCACTTTTAATATGTGTCAGATTTTTGATATCTGTAATGGGTTTTGAGTTATTTGCCAAAAACAGCAATTTACCCCTATGTGCTTTTTTTAGTAACGGCAGCCATGTTGTTTGGTCCTCGGACTAATCGAACACAATTTTGAATCTAGATACACTGGTGACGATTCAGGCCAAGTTTGGTTAAATTTGGCTTAGCGGTTTCAGAGGAGAAGATTTTTGAAAAAGTTTACGACGGACGGACGACGGACGCCGACGGACGCCAAGTGATGGCAATAGCTCACATGGCCTTCTAGGCCAGGTGAGCTAACAATCCCATCGAAATCCGACGAAAAATAAAAATTTCAGGCTATCTGCAAATTTGCAGGTGTGGCCCCTTTGAACCCTTATAGCTCGGAAACGGTAAGAGCTACGCCAAATCCGTTGACATACTCCTGAAAGCTTACATCAAGAGGAATCCAAAGAAAACAAGAAATGGATGTCGATACGACATCAAACCTGGTTTTCCTTCACTATTTGGATGCAGAAATAGGTACTTGTGTGAAAAGCTGTTTAACTTATACCTCCTCTCATTATGTGCAGTGTATGCCATCACTCTTAAAAATCATTACTTACAAGTCAAACAAAAAGCATATGGTCAAAACACCTATAAATTTCTAAGTTCAAAGGGGCATAACTCCTGTACGATGAAATAACTCCTGGGAAAATTGTAAGATGAAAAATCCCCGAGACAATATGCACATCTACATATGATGTCCTTGCTACATACAAAGTTTCATGAAATTCTGTTGAATGGTTAAAGAGGAATTGCGCTTACAAGCATAAGGTCAAAACACCTATTAATTTCTAAGTTCAACAGGGCAAAACTCCTGGAAAAATTGTACAATGAAAAATCCCCGACAATTTGCATATCTACATATGATGTCCTTGCTACAAAGTTTCATGAAATTCTGTTGAACGGTTAAAGAGGACTTGCGCTTACAAGCATATGGTCAAAACACCTATAAATTTCTAAGTTCAAAGGGGCATAACTCCTGGAAAAATTGTACGATGAAAAATTCCCGACAATATGCACATCTACATACGACGTCCTTGCTACATCCAAAATTTCATGAAATTCTGTTGCACGGTTACAGAGGAGTTGCGCTTACAAGATCTGGCAGCCGCCCGCCCGCTCATCCGCCCAACCGCCGTACATCAGCATTTCAATAACCGGATTTCCCAACGGGAAAACCCGGTTAAAAATCCGATCGAAATCCGATGAAAAATAAAAATTTTAGATATCTGTAAATTTACAATTTTGGCCCCCTTCGGCCCCTCATAGCTGGGTAAGGAAACAAGTTACCAAACATCTAATAGTAGAGCGATATGATAATTTTTCATAAGGAATCCTTTGGAAAAAATTGCATCAAAATCGGACTAAAAATTTTAAAAAATGAAATTTTTGAAATTCGCCCCTTTTGGGCCCATTTATCTCGTGAACGGTACATGCCACGTGAAATCCGTTGGCATACTACAAATTGGAAATTTTCTGAGGAGTTTACTGAAAGAACCCCCATCAAAATCCGATAAGTAATAAAGATTCTACGGTCAAATATGTAAAAACAACCAATTTAACCCCTTTTGGATCCCTTTTCTGAAACGGGCGGGGCCCTGAACATAAAATTATAGCCTGGTCTAAAGCATGTGCCAAAAAACATCATACTAAAATTTGAAAATGATCCGTTCACTGGAACCAAAGTTATGCTGTCCACAGACACAAAAATACCCAAATTTACCCCTTATTGGTCCCTTTTTCTGAAACGGGTGGGGCCACAAACCCGAAATTAAAACCTGGGATTAACCTTATGCCAAGAAACCCCATACTGAAATTTGAAGATGATCCGTCCACTAGAAACAAAGTTATGCTGGCCACAGACGCCGACGCCGACGACTGCGCCATACCATAATACGACCCCAAAATTTTTGCGGTCGTATAATAAGAAAAAAAGAGGAGGTACTCAATATGATCGACATAACAAACTGTGATATCATAATTAACTATGGCTTTGACCAGATATAAACCGTTCACAGTATAAAGAAACAACATATACCGTATGCAGAAAGGATCGTCCCGATGGATAAGGAGGTGTTTTCATAGCTGTCAGCAACATTATCAGTGAGGAAATCAATGATGCATAAGAGTCAGAATCAGTTCTTGTAAAACTGGCATTCAACAGTATCATCACAATTTATCGATACCTATACAGATGACTCAGCAATGATATAAACTATACGAATATTCAAATAATATATCTTCAACTATAGGAAATTACAAAAGCAGCATTAGAAGTCGGTAATATGGCTAGGAGGAGCCCTAAATCAATTGGGAAAATGACATTATAAAGGACATCAATACAATTCTCAGATTAGCAACATATTTATATGATAGATATGGTAAATGACGGCTGCCTTGAACAAGTTGTGAACCTCTCGACTATAGGTAGAGCAACACTCTATTAACAAATAGACCATAGACCATACTTACATAAATAAACATATGAGAAGCGTTACCTGGATTAAGTGATCATGGTAATGTTTTTGTCAACTTATAATCAGCTATTAGAAACCCGAAACCAACAAAATGTAAATTCTACATATGGAAAAGAGCAGATATAGATGGATTTAAAAAAGGCTGCAGAGAAAATGGTCATCAGCTTCAATGAAAAATTCAAAACAAGCAACCATATAACATAAATGTGGTGGAACTTTATCCAGTTACAAAACTTTACGTACCACAAAGAAGTCATCTTTAAGGTTCCACCAACCGTAGATTAATACAGAAGTCGAGCGTACAACTGGACAGAAAAGATAGCATTCAAAAAGGCTACAAAAACCACACAAAATATAAGACTCTTAAGAAGGCAACACAGAAGAAAAGCAAGAATGCGTATGCAACTTACGCTCACAACATAGTCAGCCCAGATATAAGACAAAACCCTAAGAAATTCTTCAGTTTCATTAAGAACAAAAACCCAGGCGAACATCTTGATTTAAACAACCATATTTTGTTCGTTTTTATCTGTAATGAAAACACATCAACCATCAAGAAAATGAACAGTGATCCATTCCCGAAATGAATAGTATAAACATCATGGACATTGGCGTTTACAGGCTCCTTTGTGGGCTTATCATCTACAAAGCCTGATGACCAGATGATATCTCGACTCGACTACTGAAAACACTAGGAAAAGAATTAGCACCATTACTTGCAGTTTTCTTTCAAGCCTCACTAAGAACGACAAATATCGCATGAATGGAACAATGCCAATTTAGTTCCAATTTTTACGAAGGAGGACCGTAGCCAGGAATTTATCCCTCACAGCTATACTTTGTAAACTTCTAGAACATGTAGCAACATCAAAAAACATCTAGAACAACATTCCATACTTACAGATGCCCAACATGGATTTAGAAAGGCAAGATCTTGCAAATCGAAACTAAGATCTAGTTGTGAGTTGCTATTTCATACGATACACCACTAAGGAATCAGATCCTCGACACATTCATCGCTAGGACTACCTACACAATCGTCAGCACAAGGTACTGCTAGTGGGTGACTCGTCATCTACAGCTCCAGCAAAATTCCCACGCAGCGTCCTAGGCCCATAAATGATCCTCTTATCTATAAACGACCTGCCAGAGAATCCTTCATCAGCTAAAGTAAAATTCTTTGCTGACGACTGTGTTTTATACCAGCAAATAATAAAGGGCTCCACTGGGAGCAGCATGATACGACTGCAGCATGTCGACCACTGAAACTTGAACAACTGTAATTTAGAATTGAATGTGGACACAGTCAGTTGAGTGTTTGGCACAGTAACTAGATGGACACAAGAAGGAGCTTGACACAGTCATTGGCTGGACACAAACTAGAGATCATAAAAATTAGCACTTTTGATCCCTTAAAGCTCAGAAACTGTAAAAGACAGGCTAAATCTGTTGACATACTACTGACAGTTTACATCAATTGAATCCAAAGAAAAAATCCCATCAAAATACAATTGAAAATAATGATTTACGACTTTTCAAAAGCTGCTATTCCGTCCGTTAGATCCCTTATAGTTCAGAAACAGTAAGAGAAACCCCAAATCTGTTGACCTATTACCATAAGCTTACAACAAGAGGAATCAAAAGAAAAAAATCCTACCAAAATCCGATTAAAAAGAAAGATTTTACACATTTTGAAAAGTACCAATTTCGGCCTTTCTAACCCTTATAGCTTGGAAACCATAAGGGTTATTAAAACAGCTGCATACTATTGATACTAACAACAAGAGGGATCTGAAGAAAAACATCCTATTGAAATACGATGAAATAAAAATATTTTATATAATCTGCACATTTGCAATTTTGCCTTGTAAAGCCGAAAGAAAACACATTATCAAAACTCTAATAGTTAAGCGCTATGTAAATTAGTCTTACGGAATCCGTTGAAAAAAAAACACCAAAATCGGACCAGAAAAATAAAAAGATGAAATTTTTGTGAATCACCCCTTTTGGGCCCAATTATTTCATGAACGGTACAAGCAACTTGAGATCCGTTGACATCCTGCTGATTGGTAATCTCCTCAGGGACATACTGAAAGAAACCCCATCAAAATCTAATAAATAATACATTTCCGAAAGCCAATTATGTGAAAACACCCCATGTTTCCTTTTTGGTCCCTTTTCTAAATACGGCAGAGACCACAATAACCAAAACCTATTCCAGTCTTCCTTTTGTGCCATGAAACATTGTGTTAAAATATCATAAGGATTGATAAACTTGAACTTAAGCTATTGTCAAAAACGAAAGTTTTTACAGACAACGACGACGACGACAGCCATACAATTATACGATCACATTTTTTTGCGGTCGTATAAAACGACAAGTGATGCAGGAAAATCACAGAAAAATCCTTAATGGCTATAGAAGTGTGAATCAGATTGGCAAATGGAATTTATTCCATCCCAAGAAATACCAACTCCTCCGGGTAACCAGCAAGAAGACCCCTGTTAAAAAGCAGTTACAACATCCATTGCCACACTCTCGAGGATATATCAGTAACTTCGGTATTTAGTTATTCATCAAAATATTTAGGGATGACTTTTCACAAGACATTGAGCTGGAACCATTAATTCAGCGGCATCTTGAAGAAAGCAAACTCAAAAAGAGCTTTTCTACAAAGAAATTTTAACAGTTGTCCTAGAGAGACCAAGGCGCTATGCTACCAGACACTCATACGTCCACTTAGGGAGTATGCCTCTACCATACTGGACCTACATACTCAGGAAAACATCGACAAGTTGGAAGCAGTACAGCGAAGAACGCCCCGTTTTGTACTACATGACTATAAAAGACTATCAGCGTAAAATCAATGCTGAAAAGACTTAGCTAGGGCCGACTACAAGAAAGGAGAGCTAGGTGCAAGATTATCATGATGTACAGGATAATGCACGGTCTGGTTGCTATACCATCAGACACCATCTTACACAAGAACAAAAAGCACCAAACAGAATCACCAGTCTAGTTTCCTGATACCTGAACAGAGGTTTATTGTTATTCCTGTTCTCTTTATTCTATGAAAAAGAAAGGAAATGGGGTAAATGTCAAGGAGACAACATCCCATATCCAGGTTTAAACGACCGAAAACAAAGCATCTAGGGGTCACCGTACACAGTGGACACAGTGAGGAAACTCACACCATATAGCCTGTGGAATGGACTTCCTACATCAGTTAGTTCCTCTACCACCTTCGATGCTTAAGGAGAAGGAGCAGTCACTCCAAGTTCGACAACATCTATCGTCGTTTGTAACCAGTGCACTCCTTCACTGTAAATGCATCGACCACTGTACATCAAAGTAAGAAGATATTCCCAGAGGAAGACTGTTCTAAACCGGGAGAAGAAGAAATAATACGTTTATGTGCTTGATTTTGAGATTATTATTGCAGATTTTTGAAAATTAGATTCCTGATAATTCTGGTACTAGTATTCCAGAAAAGTAGTTTCTGGAGAATCCTGGTATTCTGCAGATGTACACTTGTAAACATTACACAATTCTGGTATAGCAGTGACTTAATGTTTCCATTCACTAAATTTATGCAGAATTTTTTTATGAATGAACCAAGTGGTTGACCAGTGTCACATACAGCTAAATTTACATACTGTATTTTGAGTAACTTTCAGTTTGATCATTTTTACAAAAGTTACATGTTTGTAACTGCAGACTAGTCTCTCACTATCTTTTATTCTATACATTCAGACCTCCTTTAGATCTGGTAGCAGTATTGACTAGAACGCCCCAATGTTCTATGTCTCCAAAACTGGTGTGATGCAAACAAAAGAGATGCTCTCAAGAGTCTGTATTGCTCACCTGGATAATGGCTTACATAGAGATATAAAATAATTCTGATAGGGTTCAATGATAAACTATGTTCCAAGCTGGTACTTGCATTAGATTGAATCCAAACATGCCAGACAAACACTTCGAAGGGGACGATCCAAAGACTGTTGACATCAAGTTTGGTTCCAATTTGATACGTGGTTTCAGAGAAAAGGGTCCAATGTAAAACTATGTTCCATGCTGGCAGCAATCTTGGATGAGGTACGGACCTGTTGGATGTCTTTTTGTTTCTGACTAAGTTTGGTGTTAATTGGACTGGTAGTTTCTGAGACCTTTGAATTTGTTTTCTATAGGGTAAAATCTTTAACTATATTTCCTGTTGGTGGCAATCCTGGATGAGGTATATGGACCTCAAGGATACATGTACCTTTTTAGAAAGGAAGAACTAATGATCATTGTGAATAAGTGTGGTTATAATTGGACTTGTAGTTTCTAAGATGAACTTTGTATGCTGTTTTGTAGTAAGTGTCCAATGTTAAGACTATGTTCCCTACTGCTGACAATCTTGGACGAGTAACAGACCTGCTGGTGTCCATCTAAGGACTATTGTGACTGAGTGTGGTTAAAATTGGACTCAAAGATTCAGAGAAGATCTTGGGAAGTTTTCCAATAGGATCAAATGTGGACCTGACTTGGACCTGACTGCTGTCCTTCTTGGATGGAGTGCTGACAGGATACAAATTTTGAAGAGGACCACCCAAGGACCATTGTGACCACATTTTGTTCCAACTGAGCCAGTGGATTCAGAGGAGATCTTTGAATGAAAAGTTCACGAAGGACAGACTGACTAATGCCAAGTGAATACCAAGTGATGGCAATTTTAAGCTCATCCTGACACAGCCAGGTCAATGTTCCAGCTAGATCGTTTTCACAGGGCAGTCCGCCCGCCCTTTCTTTAATGCCGCCCTGTGCCCTTTTTAGATAGTGCAGTCCCGCCCTGTGAGCTAACAAAATAGCCTAAAGCCCAAAGCTAATAGTTTACAGTATCTCCATATTGGCCCATACCAGGTAAGTTAGTTTTAAGTTGGACATTATGTACTTCTGAAGCTACTGGACAAAAAAGCAATAAGAACCAAACTTAGGCACAACAAGAATAGAATTCCTGGGTCCACCGCCGCTCATGCAATATACTAGTATACTGTATATGAAATTGAAATATTTTCAAATATTCAGGGCAGTTCAAAATTAAAATTTTGGGGATACAACCAGAGGCTCCCAGGAGCCTGTATCGCTCACCTGGCTTTCAGTTGCCTTAATCAAGGAAACATTGTAAGTTATACAGTTGATCTTCAGTTTCTCAAACTTTTGTAGCTCGAACACCTCCAATATCTTGAACTGTTTTTAAAGTCTGATCATGTTTTACTATATTTCTTTGTTGAGCTGTTTTGACAAAAAACGTTCTTGCTAAGGACCACTTTCGACACCAGTTTTGAAGTCCAGACGTCATTTTGTAAATGGCAGTCAACAAACAATTTTCAACACCGGTTTTGAAGTCGCAACATCAATATCAATTTGGAAACCAAATTTCATTGAAATTGGACAATGTTGAATTTTCCCGCCTTTTTATGCGGCCATTTTAAAAATGGCAGTCAACGAACAATTTTTAACATCAGTTTTGAAGTTGCGACATCAATATCTATTTGGAAACCAAATGTCATTGAAATCGGACAATGTTGAATTTTCCCGCCTTTTTTGGTGGCCATTTTGAAAATGGCGGTCAACGAACAATTTTGAACACCAGTTTTGAAGTCGCAACATCAATATCTATTTGAAACCAAATTTCATTGAAATCGGACAATGTTGAATTTTCCCACCTTTTTTGACGGCCATTTTGAAAATGGCGGTCAATGAACAATTTTTAACATCAGTTTTGAAGTTGCGACATCAAGACCTATTTGGAAACCAAATGTCATTGAAATCTTATAGTGTTGAATTTTCCCGCCTTCTTGGCGGCCATTTTGAAAATGGCGGTCAACGAACAATTTTCAACACCGGTTTTGAAGTCGCCACAGCCTGGCAAACATTTCATCAGTTTACACTTGACCTTCATCTTCTATAGTTTAAGGAATAAAAGATGAAAAATACGAAAATTAAAAAAATTCGGTGAAAAAAGGGCAATAACTCCTACAAGGGTTTATGGATTTTCTTCAAAATTTTGAGGTGGGTAGACCTTGATATGCTGAACATTTTTGCAATTTACACTTGACCTCTGTCTGTTACACTTTTTGAAATAAAAAATAAAAAATGCAAAAATTTCGAAAATTTAACGGAAAAAGGGCTATAACTCCGAGATGGGTTTTCAGATTTTCTTCAAAATTGCATGGCAGGTAGATCTTGCCATGCTGATCATTTTTATCCCATGTCAGATTTTTGATATCTGTAACGGTTTTCGAGTTATTGGCCAAATACTGCAATTTACCCCCATGTTCAATTTTTAGCAACGGCGGCCATGTTGTTTGACCTACCGCCTAATCGAACACAATTTTGAGAAGCCATACTCTGGTGATGATTCAGTCCAAGTTTGGTTACATTTGGCCCAGTGGTTTCAGAGGAGAAGATTTTTGAAATTGTTGACAGACGGACGACGGACGCATAGTGATGGCAAAAGCTCACATGGCCTTTTAGGCCAGGTGAGCTAAAAAGGATCGACCACGGCAGATG
Organism: Modiolus philippinarum; assembly: GCA_002080025.1. Lineage (NCBI taxonomy): Eukaryota > Metazoa > Mollusca > Bivalvia > Mytilida > Modiolidae > Modiolus > Modiolus philippinarum. The sequence goes on along the minus strand of MJUU01003098.1, from coordinate 2,027 downwards.
TTCCCACTTGACCAAGGTATTAGTGGAATCAACATCTGGTATAATTTTCATGAAAATCTGTCAAAATTTGTTGCCATGAGAGCGCCTACAAGGTCAATTTTTGGATAAAACAGTCATTATTTTCGACAACGTCCCATAACTCTGTCACAAAATATCGACCGAGGCTGATTTTCGAACTTGACCAAGGTATTAGTGGTATAAACATTTGATATAATTTCATGAGAATCCGTCAAAATTTGTAGGCATGAAAGCGCTTACAAGGTCAATTTTTGGCTAAAAAAGTCTCCCGCAGGTCCACACCTCTCCCAAACATGGGTGCCAGTGGAAACATACCCAGGGCTGTCAAGGGGTTGGGTTTGTAAGAGTGAGAAAGGATGACATGTGCTATTTTTTCCTTCATAATATTTCTTCCAAAGGATAAAGTACTATAGCATATTTGTTCCGAAGGAAAAAATATTATAGTATTTGTTCCTAACATAATAAACATTATATAATAATTGTTCCAAAAGGAAGAAATATTATGACAATGTTTATAATATTTGTTCCAAAGGACCTTTTGTTATGTGAAACAAATATACGTTGAAGGATCTGGGGGTGTTCAGAAACACAAAATGGTGCTTTCTGAAGCCATTTCTGGTTGTCATAGCCAGGAAATTGAGAACTAATTTTTGGCATAAAACAAATGAAATTATAAAATTTTCTTTGAAATCTGTGACTTGTTTTGAAAATTTGTTTCATAGCAGATATTAATTGAAATTGAGCCAGATGTATGAAAGAATATACAGAACAACCCAAATATCTGTTTTTTCTAATCATTAAAAGATCATTTTTTGATTTATTCTGTTTGAAATTATATTTTTCTTGAAAATTTAAAAGTGTGACATTAAAGGGTGAGTGTGGAAGCACGAGTAGGGGTTTGGAAAGGGCGACTCTCATGCCGAAAGCTTGGACAGGTATGCATACTTAAAACATAAGGGTACATTTAATTGGTTGAAAATAAAATAGAGTTTCAAGACAGGTGATACAGGCTCATGACAGACTCTTGCATTTGGTTCATTTGTGACCATCACATTTCCTCTTTATTCTATTAAAACTTTCAAATACACAATAGAGATCTTCTAATGAAATATATATATTGTTTGTATGATAAACTGTGATATTGATAATATATAATAGATATTAAAGTCCGAAACGATCAAAGGAAGAGACCAGTAAGGAAAATCCGTATAACATTCGACTAAATCAGGGAAACACAATCCAACACAGAACATTTTTGGCAAGCCGTCATATTCCCGACTTGGAACGGGCATTTTATAAATAAAACGGTGGGTTAAACCAGGTTTAATGATGCATCAACCTCCCGCTTATATGACGACTAACTATAGCTTCTGTGTGTCCAGATTGTGTAAAATGTCAAAGCCATAATATTGTCAGGGGGCACTTCACTATTTCAATACGCCAATATTTGACAGACCACGAAAATAGTACTATAAAAAACAAGAGCTGTCGCCGAATGGCAGCCGGTTATACCCCCGTTCATTGAACACTGAATCAATATGGAGAGTGCAAATTTAAGTGTGTGCGGATACAATACAGGTGTGGACACAGTTCAAGTGTGGACACAAAACATGTATGGACCAAAAATTTTCAATATACTGGTATAATGGGAAAAATTGATGAAGTCAAACAGGAAGTAGATAAGTGACAGATTTGTAAAGGGGAGACACGGTACAACTCATCATACTTAAGCTTCAGACCAAATATCAAATCATTACTACATACACAAGCTGAAAAATCCTCGACAAAAATTTTCAATATATGGCTATAATGGGAAAAATCAAAGTTATCGTCAAACAGGAAGTAGATTAGTGGCGGATTTCTAAAGGGGAGACACGGTACAACTCATCATACTTAAGCTTCAGACCAAATATCAAATCATTACTACATACACTAGCTGAGAAATCCTTGACGAAATTTTCCATATATGGCTGTAATGGGAAAAATCAAAGTTTTCGTCAAACAGGAAG